>UYYF01004570.1:37701-55588 GCA_900618365.1 Thelazia callipaeda
CTCAATCAAAACAAATCATTTAAAGAGATAAATATTTCAGAAATTGTCGACTTAAGTGAACCAGTCAGTACTGCTGACTTAAATAGGAATTAAAATTCTGCATAAGAAAATACAGGAATATCGATTTTACGAAAGGATAGAATTGTAATTTGAAACGAATAATTTACTGGGGATAAGAATCTGTAAAACTAGTGACTGAAAACTGAGAGGTATTCGTATCTCAAATATTTATTTATCCTCTTACCAAAGTTGAAAATGATAAGATATGCGCTTAGTTTTAAAGTAAATTGAACAAAAAAGATACAAATATTTAGCAACGCTTATCAACGGAACATTATTTAAACTAATGGCATTGCTCGTTAAGGTAAAAATGACCAAAGAAGAAGAATGAATGAATGAATTCTAATAAATAATCTTACTGCGAAGAGGTTAGGATCAAAGTTTTTATACTAAAGAAACTATTACGTTATTTCAAAGCAATGACAGTACTTTCTTTTACTTGTTTTTGGGCTCGAAAGGAATGTAAGATAAATTTTTAATTTATTGGAGCAAAAAAAATACTTAGCTCAAATCGCAGTAACATTATATTTATTAACAATAAATATTTATAAACAATCTATAATGCAGGATTTTTTTTAATTTATATTTTTTCCATTCGACAGTTGTTAATAGTAAATATTTTCATAGCTCTAAATATTAATCCATTTGATGCATATAGTATGAATTAATTTGAATAATTTAAAAACATGAACAAATACAGTTTTCATTATGTGAGCAAAACAAAAATTGGAGAACTTTAGACTCTTATGCAGCAGTACTTTTAGAAAATGTGACTTTTGAAGCATTAATATCCTTTATTTGTATTCTTCATTATTCAAAGACTTTATTCTTATTTGCATGCTTTGGTTGGTAAAAGTTTTTGGAAAATTTTTTCTTAAGATTATACTTGCAAGAATGGTGCTCAAATTAAAAATCATTTTGCTGTGCTTCATAACTAATTCAAGACTTGCTTGTTTGCTTAGTTATTCAACTCGAAGGACAAATTCTGAAGTTGAATAAAGCAACTTACTGCAGCAATGAAGCAGATTAATTAGTTTCCTTATTTCTGATGCTCAGTTTCTGTTATTCAGCTTTGTTTTATTACTTAACAAGTAAAAATTGTATAAAGTGGCATTAAAACGCAAAATAGTAAACGCATATTCCATAGTACACTTCAAAAATAAACTTGTTGGACAAAAAGTAATTCTCTGAAAATGTGAGCGATTCAAAATCTAATTGAGTTTTTATTTCAAGATAGAAAACTGAGATTATGCGTAATGCAGTGCATTATTTCCGCGCTACTTAGCATCAGTCAGTAACATGTTATTCTATTCAAAAATTTCTATCCTATTATTTCACTTTTTTGATTTAATATTATGGCATAATAGCCACTTTTGTCTTCTGCTCTGAGCATTTATTTACTTTTGCTTTTGTAATCGACGTAATTTGTTTTTTTAACCATTTGGAAGTATTTGGCTTCAGAGTAAAAGTAACCACAACGAATTAACACTCCGTGAAAATGAAAAAGTTGATAATTTTAAGTATAAGAAAATTAATTTTAACAAATTGAAATTACATCTTGACTGAGATCTTCAATGACTTATGGAATTACATGATCGTAAACATAAATAATTCATCGCTTTTTTCTGCGAATATTTTAGTTTTTAAAACATTAATGTATTTTTTGAAATAATTGAGCATTTATATTCGTATAAAAGGTATTTTTAGCAATATCTAGAATGTGGTTCAAAGTTTATTGAATAAGAAGGAGGAATATGAATTGCACTGTTATTATGGTCAAGTAAAGTAGGGTGTTTAATCGAAAAAAGTTTATTTAAAAAAAGTAGTGCGCTACAAATAGATATATTGGAAGAGTACGAGAGAAGCAGCTACGTTTTTCAGAGAAATTTTGTTAAAAATAGTTGTTGTGCAAAGATTTTACAGAATCAAAAGAATATGGAGTAAGTCAAACATATCTGCAATTGTATTTTAAAAAAAGTAAATTAAATTTGAATAAATGTAATGAAATAAATATAGTGACTAATATAGGCAAACGATACATTTTCATAATTTAAGCAGTTTAACTAATTATTTCAATTATTTCAGGGTAGTTTATGGATGACTGGTTTGAAGAAAATTCATAAATGGCATATGCATCAGAATATATTAGATGTAGAATTCTTTGAAGTATAAAAAATTTCAAAATGCTTCCAAAAAAATTGTACAAATTCTGTCAATTCTAAATTTATAAATTCCTTAATAATCGAATTTGTAATACATATAATACATATGAGAATTTTGTGAGTTAAAAAACAAAAAATAATTTGATGTAAAATCCAAGAACATGAAGTTCATCATTTTAAGAGCAATTTTTGCCATTTAAAAACTTTATATTCTTTTCCTCATATATTCATTGGAAATAATGCAATATTAATTTAGATAAAGTTTAAAATAATGCGAAAAATAGACCTTCACAAATCTTTGACTTTTATCACTTCTAAGTAAAATGTGAAATGAAACGATTATAAGTCATAGAAGTAAATACTTTGTGATGCGAAGAGGATCTCTCAGCTTTCGTGATTATTACTCAGCAAATATTACATTAAAATAAATAGATTAATAACAACAAACCTTTTTTGCCAATTTGAAAATGATGAAAACAAATTTCAGTTTATATAGTAGAGCTTATAAAAAAAGCTGTTAAGTGCATCCAATATTAAAAACATTATTATCTGCTATTACTGGCAATTTATTAGTATTGATAAAATCAAAAAGTGAAATAATGTAATTGTTGTAATTAATAAGTATGAGCTACACGCAAGAAAAATTGTTAACAAAATTGCTTATTCTTTAATTTGGGAGTGGAAAATTAAGCAAAAATTTGTTATTGGTAATGTGATAGTCCATATAAACTTTCTTATTTTGTAAAATATGGACTAATATGCTTTACCTTTAATCTTTCTTGTCATGCCATGACATCTTACAATTTTACGTATTCAAGATTGACACAACAATGTTACACTGCTATGTTGTATAATTCAAAAGACCACATTTTTTATGACTTTCAGAATATGTATTTAGAGAAAAATTTAAAACAAATCTACTTTGCTATCACAATTACAGAAACAACAGTATAGGATGAAAATATTGAAGTATTCTAAGTTTAGGCAATTACTTCATGATCATTAATCACATAAGCAATCCAAGAAAATAAACTGTTTAAGTAGTGTATGAAAATACCTCAACATTAATATTTACTGCAGTTTATATCTTATCAGATGAAGTACTCATATCAAATAGAAATACACTAAACATATTACATTTGTTATTGCCTGAACCAGCTCGCAATTAGAAATAATGAAAATATAGTTAAAATTGTGCCTATCAAATAAGCATGTTGATTTAATTTATTCATGCAGTACTAAGAAATACGATTATCATGTGGAATTTAACAACATCTTTCATCAAAGAAAATTTTTATTGGACAAAAAACAGAAAACTTTAAAAATTGTTCATTCTTACTAAGCTTAAAAATATTACAATGTATCAAATTAAAATTGCTTTTGTTCCTTTTTTTCAACTGACTTTTAAAAAATATTAAAAATGATTGGTCAATATTTTTTTAAATTTGTAATAATTTTTACATCTCACAACAAATTAATCCTTAACTAAAAATATCTTCTAGTTATCAATCAAAAGACTGAATCATCTTTGACTTACAAAAGTTCTTCCTGTTATTTGCTTTGAATAATTTTCTCTAATTTGCATATTGACATTAACAATTTTTACATTAAATAGTAAGTAATCTTTCGTTTCAAAATAATTTGAAATGAGTATCAGTTCAATCAAATTTAATTCGTTAAGGTATACAAAGTTATATTTTTGCTCTTAATCGAGCAAACGATTTATAAAACGCATTATGAATATAATGTACTTCTTCATATTCAGAATCATTGGAAAAACATACCCAAAATTGTTGTGTATAAAAAATCAATAGCTCTATACTAAATTTAACTTTTCAAAGTTTTAATTTTAAAATGAGTCTATTCAAATCGAAAAATTTTCCCTTAAAAATTTGATAACTCACAAGCATAATTTAGTCTTCATAAACGTAGAATATTTGAAAGATAGACTGGGAAGATTTTTTTTAGCTTTTAATGAAATGTTTGCACTGATTTTGAGAAATGGAAAAACTTTTAACTGCTTAAAAACTTAGTCGTTTAATTATTTATAAAAATGTTGCACGAATTGTTTAGTTCTTATTGAACTCAATACTTTTTAAAAATTTTTAGAGTAATAAATCTTTGGCACATCTAATGCAGTTATTTTTCAGCACTTGAGATAACAAAAGTAATAACTTTTCATCTTAAGTTTTAAAATTAAAGTAAACAAATAAAATATAATTTCATGCAACCTGAATTTTTTGAGAGCTGTAAAAAATATTCAATTACTTTTGTAAATCAATCGCAAATACTTGAAAAACATAAGTTTGTATGAGATTAATCACAGTTATCATTCGAAGGATGTAATTAGAAATTAGTTTGCTCACAAATGCATTAAATGTCTTGCGACATTTCAGCATCTAAATTTCAGACATAATCAAATCTTCACAGAAATAGAAAATATAAACATGTTTCAAGAAATAATAATAATAATAAAAATTGCTACAGATTTCCACTTGAATAATAATTTAGTCCACATTTTTAAATATTATTTTCATATAAAACATTTTCATCGCCTCTTTACTTTTATGAAAAAAAATATTAATTTTTAAGCACAACTTAAAAAGTATTCATTCTTCGCATATTTTTTGATGCTTTAAAATGTGATAAAATGAATGCGAAGCACATAGACTATCATTAGCCAAACTGATAAAACTTTTAAATAAAATTTATTCGTATTCAAAAATAACAATCACAGGATGTCAGATCACATTTTCATTATAAAGACAATCATTCAATTTAAATAACAATCACCGGATGACAAATCACATTTTCATTATAAAGACAATCATTCAATTTAAAATCTAATCTTTAAAAAACAGTAATCTCATTTTTATTAGCTGATTATTCGACTTTTTTTGCGACTTTTGCTTAACAACGTCTTAAAAAATGAAATCAAATAAAAACAGAGTTATTTAAATTACTGAAACATATAGTGAAGTTCATAACTGTTTGAAAACAAGAAATAATTGCAAAATTTAAAAAGTTTTTGAGGCACACATTTGTAATAAAACATTTTCTAGCTTATAAATTTATATTTTACATTGAAGGTTATCAAAGGAAGTAAAAATCTTCGTAGTTTCCAGCAATAGTAGAGTAAATGATTTCCGTTAAATTTAAAAAGATTTTCTGAAAGTCTTAATAATTAAATTCCTGCATTTTTTACTTCCTTAAGAGAACGCCATCAGTGATATGATTTTTGATTTAGTAATCTTAAAAAGTAAGGAAGTAAAATTATAGCTAACTTTTGCACAGGACTAGAAAATGTATCAAATTTAGCACTTTGCTTAGCCTAAAAAGTAAATGAACAAATTTTTTTAATCAAGAAATAGAAGCAAAAAATACGTATTTTGAAATTTAAAACACTTAGGCAATATTTTATATCTGCCCTTAAACATGAAATTATTAATTTGTTATATTATTCAATGTAGCATATTTATTTATAAATCTACGTTCGATGGCAAATGTTCAAAATACAATTGCAAATACTAAAAAAATTACTGATATTATCTTTAAATATTATGCAAAAGAGTTAAAGAACAATACTACGCATAAAAGTTAAAATACTCATGAGCTGCGTAAAATATCCATCTATTCAGTGCGTTTCTGTTGTAAAACTTCAAAATTTGACTACTTACTTACAATATTTTTATAAAATTTTTAAACAATTTCTACATGTTTTCCGAATAGTGATTGTTACTGATATTTTTAGTTTCCTAGTGACCATCGTCAGACGAATAAATTTGCTCTCCTTTAATCTACCTTGCTGCTTCACTGATGACATTCTCACAGTAACCTAGAATTTTCGTTAGATATCTTTCAAATATTATCAAGAAATGCAAGTTCCTTGAATAAAATATGTTCATTAAAAAAATAATATAGAATGACTGGGAAAATATCTTGAGCTAACATTATACTTTGTAAGTTTACTCTTTGTTGATTCATGTTCTCTTCGCTGTTTCCATAAACAAAATAAAATAATATTATTTTGATGCAGGAATAAACAGTATAGTTGACATGATATTTCTTTGAATGATAATTACTGTTTTTTAAATTTGCACGTTAAAGTTAGTTTTTATTATTAAACTTGCAATGCATCTTGAAGTCTAATTAAATATGAATGAATATAGTATTATGGTTAAAAATACGCAACAGAAACTGAATTTCAATAATTTCATTATAAGGAAAGTTTCTACTTATCTCTTCATGATCAAAATTACATCACGATTATAATCCTGCATCATTTTAGTTGAATTCGGAATAATTTTAATTCAAATAAAAACTTCAAGACTATTCGTAATTTTAAATGATAAGTGGATTGCATGAGTTGTTTATAGCTCTCAAACTAGAAATTTGACTTAATTCTTTAAACTATCAGAATAATAGAATAGTAGAGTGTAAAATGCCGCTCTAAAAGATATCAATAAGTGTACCATTTTTTATCATCACAAAAACAGTCATAATATGCAACAGAAGATGATTATTTTAAAAAACAGTCCATGCTTTTTTTAAAAAGACAATTTTTATTTATGCCATAAAACTTCTTTTCATATTAGAATATGATTGTTGAAGTGATTTACGTGAAAAAGACATAAATCGAATTAACTGCATTGAGATTTTTGATTTTCTCTAAACAAAGTTATGCTATTTCCACAGTTACTAATGCACAAAAGACTAATTTAGCAGTTGTTTTACACTAATTGAACTTCGCAAAAATGTAGCAAACATAGTTTTTCATGCTTGTCATTTGTAATTGTAAGTAATCGTAAAAGTAATTGCTGTTATTTTTTAAAATTTATATTTCAATTAAAGTTTGCAAAATTTTCGTTTTTAAAATTATAACTATCGTTATAACTGTTTTCGTTTTCTGTATTACTACTACATTTTGCAAATATCACAATGGTATCTATTTTCCAAATCGGAATTCTTAGACAATTCTTATAAAAGGCAGTCAATAGCAGTAATTTACTAATTATTGATTGAGTTTTGGATACTTTCTTCATTCACATTTATTTACATAAAGCAGCTGAATATTTACAACATCTGCAGTTGAAAGCAACTGCACCATCTTGCTAAGTACTTCAGGATGAAGAAACAGCAGCTACTTCTTCCTCTCGACAAATTTTAATAGCTAAATTATTCACTAAAGCATAGTTGTGTCGTAGAAAGGCTGTATTTGCAAATTTATCCTTTACAATAATAACTTTTTTTAATCATTTTTACGTTCCATATGTGTGCATCATTCGTGAATTAACAACTTTTGATTCTAACATTCTTACTTCAATCTATTGCTGTTGACTTTAATCTGAAACTTCTTAAATTACTTACCCTCATTTTAATGTTTTTAAAAAAAGATATGCTATAAAAGTCTGTACAGATGCTGGCAAAAAATTAATGAGCACCTAGAAATTGTATACATTAAAAAAATTAATTATGAATGCCTAGAGAAATGTATGCAAGAAGATAATTGTGCAGTATCAAAAATCACATATATTCTGATCAATTGATTCAGAACTGCGTCAAATTTTCAATTGATAAGTCAAACTAAAAAGCTACTTCTGTCGCCTAATGGGAGAATTAATTATATGGGAACACTGATGGAAGCATTCCATGTGTTCCACTTTGTTCAATCTAGACTTCAACAATTAACTGATTTGAATCATTTTGCCTCGAAACCCATATTATCTTTATTCAATATTGCGACAAAATTTCAAACAAACATGCTACCTTCCTCATTACAATTCACCACCAGGTGAGGTCAATTATTACTTTGCATGTCTTTGCTCGATATGCTTTTCATTCTATAATTTATACTCAATTATATTTCTTCTGTACATTTTTATCATTGCTTCAAGTAGCTTTGCCTTAAGTTTGAGGTCAAGATGTTCTGTATTTTCATTACTGGAAATTTTATGGACTGAAAATAAATTAAGGAAAGTTTGACATAGTTTATCTGCTTTATTTATTTACAAGCTTTGTGCTGTAATGTAGTATATATTTTGTTGAAGCGTATATTTTTATAGTGGTAAAAGTTTGTGCTAAGATGATAAATAACTGTATTACCATCGAAGTGAATATTTATAGAAATTGAAGATTGAAACAGAAGTTTTATGGACCTTGAGAATCTTTGAAAATTTTAATTTTTAGATATTAGAGTTAAGATATATTTTTAGGTTTAACTTTGAAATTTTTCAGAGGAAAAAATACTGAACATCGAGTGCCAAATGGGTCATTACTGTCGTTACGGACATTTTACGCATATGGAGCTCGCAGCAGACGCACTTCTTCACTGCAACGGTGAATATTTTTTCATCCTATAAAAATGTAAACCAATAAATTTAATCACTAAATTTCAATAAAAAAGATTCTAATCCAAATCATAAAAGTTTACTGCAATCTTTTCTTGTATTACCATTTTCAATGCTTTCTACGTAAACATTTCTGTAGATGTAAATGAAGCGAATCATCACTCATTACCCGAAAAAATATAGTGACAAAATTTAGATGAAAATTTTAATAATACTACCAACAGAAAAAAAAATTCACATAGAAAGCATTGAAAATGATAATAATTTTAATCTAAAAAAAATGCCCTCAATTTATTTTCATCTTTTAATTAAAATTAAAGACTCATTTGTAGTTCGAGAAAATAAAATGATAACAAGCATTCATTCCAATTACTTTTGCTATTGATCAAAATCAAATTTGATTCAGATTATCAGCTTAATTTTTAATATATGTGACATGCACTCAATTTATTTTCACGAATTACATTTATGATACATTAAAAAAAAAATTAATTAAAGAATGAAAAGCAGAGATTAAAAAAATTCATAAATATGCTTTAATTTAGATCATTCAACCAAACTTACGGTAATAATTCTGTTGATGCAAAATTGTCGCTACAATTCACACCAACTCATCAACGTTCTTCCACTGCTTCTTGTGTGCAAAATCTTCAAAAAAACATCATTTGTCGTAATCGATTCTTCACGCCAATTTCCTATGTTTCTAAGCCTTACTCAAATTCATTTCTTCAAAACCAGCCCACTTCTGTTAGTTATTTATCGCCTTAACATCAACAATTTTTGTTCGAGCTTATATTTATTCGTTATTAAATTCAGAGTAATATCAATCGCATCGTTTACTTTACGTGCTTATTATTATTACTACAGAATGTAATTACTTGTAAAAACTGTATATCTTTTTTTTTAAATTGTACTGTTGCAGAAAGTAAACAACGGGCAAATTCAACATTTAGAAACGAAAAAAAGTTCTGCACCAAAAATGGTGCGAAGCATTGCAGTTAATACACCAACACAATGTGCGGTCAGATTTTTTATTTAGAAAATATCATTAAAAGTTTTCTTGTTTTATTTGTTCTCAGATATTATCATTGTTTTATTGCTGATTAAAAGTTTTATAGATTTTACAACTTGTTTGCTTTCCTATCCCAAAAAAGGAAAGGAAAAAAAATACCGTAAGCAAATAAATTTGTTTCTAGAAACATTTGTTTTATTCAAATTTTTTGATGCATATACGCTTTCATTTATTTTCATTCTAAATTCTGCAAAATTTTATTCCGAGAACAAGATAAAATTGAGTTTATCAATTATTTAATGTTATATAATCCTTGTCTAAAATTTTACCAAGACCACAAAATTAAAGATTGAAGCTAAAATTAAAAATTTACAGACTGATACGAAAAATGCTTACCAAAACGTTATTAATTCCTTATCTCAATGTGAGAAACCAGTAACTGAAGCTATTCAGCGAGAAAATGAAGGTTTGTACACTGACAAAGTTCAGAATTTAAGAAATTATTTTTAAAAAAGTGTTCATTGTGCAGCTTTGAAATTTTTTTCATCGAAACATCACACATTTTGTGTTTGTTATATTATGCTTTTTTGTTTTGAATTAATGAAAAGATATATCAGCAAAAATTTCAGCTTTACAAATAATCAGGCTTTTAAAATGATATAAAAGGAAATGACATTTTTGCCTTTTCTAATAAATAGTAGTAAATTATTAATATTTCATGAGATTCCATTGGTTTTGAAATTTCATATCTTGAAAAACAGCATTAATTAAATGAAATATAATTTGCATTTCAAAGATTAAATCATTTTTATGTTATTGATCTTGCAGGATATATTTTTAAAAAAAATGATACTTGCAGTTTTTTCACTATAATTTTAAGTTTTATTAGCACTGATTCAGCAAGTCTAGAAAGTCAACAAATATTTTTGAGTGATTATTTTTAGATGAAGCGCTCAAATTTCAAGAAAATTTCGCTAAAATGATTACTTTAATGGAAAAAAACAAGGTAAAACAGAACTTATTTTAGTTAAAAACTTTTTAAAATTGTTTTATTGCATCAAAGTTTGAAGTCATATCAGGAAGCTTTGAAAATTATAAGATGGATGGTATTGCTTAGTGAAGCTTGTTAAAAAATGTCTTTTCATGCCTTTAATTTGATAATATTTTTAATTTTGTTGAAAATCATTTGTTGTTTTTAACAATTATAAAAGTTTTATTGCATTTTTCATTTAGCTAAAAAGTCAGCAGTTATTCCACAATATTATGAATATTTCCATGATTATTATATTGAAGGATTGATAAATTTTTGTAGCATTTGCTTACTTTAAAGAAGTTTTTCACATGAAATTTCAGTTATTGGAAGCAGAAGTCGATCAGTTGAAACAACGGCTTAAAGAAAAAGAACATTCTGAAAATGAGCTGAAAAGGTAAAATTTCAGTTTCAATTAATATAAAAATACTTTCTTTGAATTATAAAGTATAACTTTAAAACAATGGATGTTATAAAACTTTAAAAGTTTTTAGGTGTATGTTTTAACATCTATTTTACAATTAAAGTGGTTGCTGTTGTTGCAAAATATGTGATATTAATTATTCATTTTAAATGTTTTTCAGAAAAGTATTAGAATATGCAGCGGAGATCGAAGTGTGGAAAAGGAAATATGAAATGCAGCAACAAACAGCAAGTATCGAGATTAGGTCAAAGTTTATTTTTGTTTTTTACTTGCTTTTGATGCATAATTGATAGCTTAAGTTAATCAAAAACTTTAAGTGAGCCTACAAATAATGAAGAAGAGATTACTGATATAATGGAACAACTGAATACTGCAGCAGAAAGATTAACACGTTTAAATGCTGTCAAAGATCTAAGACTTTTGCAGGTAACAGTTTTTGTTCAGAACTGACTCTTTTTAATTTTTTCTCTCTTTACTCATTATGGATTTAGAGTTTCAGAAGTATGTTCATAAAGTTCATAAAATAAAAAAAAATTGCAATGAGATTTTTTTTTTAATATTTTTTAATTGTCGAAACGTAACCCATCCATTAATTGAAAGTGTGAATTTCAAGAAAAATTAAAAATATGAGCTCAGCATTAGAAACCGATTGACTACTTTCAGAGCGAGATGGAAACAGCTTTAAAAGAAATCAGCAAATGATATCGTGAAAGCACCAAACTAATACAGGTTAATACGGCGAAGTACTTATCTGATTTTGAAGCTCAAAGATATATTTGCGTCCCTTTATGAATCTTTCATGTTGACTGAAATCAAGCTTAATAAAATGAGACTATAAAATGAAATCAAAATGGTTCTCTAAAGTATTTTAATTTGAAGCTGATCCGTATTTTTGATTGAATATTTATTAATATGATTTTTTAAATAAATGTTTACCTAATGAAAGTTGTTAGATCACTGTAAGAGACTCGGTTAGTTTTGTATTATTTTGTGCTCAACTACACATTCATTAACATTGTGAGCATGATTGCAGTATTTTTTTTTTTTTTTTTGAAATGTTTTTCCGTTACAACAAATTAATTATGGAATTCAAAATACGTGTTGTTGACAATTAAAGAATGGAAATTTAAGAAACAAAAAGTATACGATAATGAAAATCATTATGTACCGTATTTATTTCTACTCAAAATATGTACATATTTATTTCTACTCAAAATTGGCGAAATCTCGCTTCTTTTTATACCACTATAAATCATATACTAATTCTTGGGTTTTGTTTTACTTTTCTTGTGACTTTATCAATGATGGACAGAGATTACACAAAATTTTATTGTTTAATAAATATAGTTAATAGAAGTGAGAGCACGATGATATTATTATTCCACAAATCTAAAACTGATCAAAGCATACTTATTTTGTAATGTTTGCCAAAACTAATATAACTAAACTCTTTATCACAAGTATGACCATCAGTTCTAATCTCGAAGATCAGAACTGATCTTAAAGAGGAGTAAGATAGCTTTTATGCCACAGTAATTACTTGATCTTTTATTTTGACTTTTCTAAGTTGATTCTTAATATACTCAATCATTTGTGCCTTAAATTATTTGTAACTTCTAGTTATTACTAAAAAAAGACTAAAGGCTATTGTTATAAGAAACGTCTTAATAACAACATCCAATACATACTGATATCAAAGGAAAAGGGAAAGTCATGATCGAGAAATCTAATTGTCATACAGAAAACATGCAAACGAATGACTTCATGAGGAATCATATTCAATGAAGCACCAAAAAATTATGCTATATATATTTTCCAAAAACTTAGACACTTCTTAAAACTTAACTTTTACAATAAGAATTTGCAAGACGATGAAAATAACAGAAAGGAGTAAACAATATCGTTGTTTTTTTCTTTGGTTCTTAAAGTAAAATTAATTTGTAGTCAACAGATCATAACTCTGGCAGTGCTACAGTAGATTAAAAAAACGAAGAAAAAGAAAAACTGTATACAGTCTTTTTTGCAATTAATATAACATAAATTTAAAAATATTCTATTACTGTAGTTTTTTCAGCAAAATATGATCAGCAATTAAACTGATATGTAATGAATATTAATTTTCAGCTGCAAATTAGTGTATTTTCAGAAGTAGAGAAATGTTTATAACATGCATTAATTATTATTCTTATTTCATCTTTAAAACAAAACGTTTTGTAACAGAAAGCATGGCTAAATCACCAATTAAATATGAATGTAGTAATAAACAAACCTGAAAATTAGATGACAGTCGAAGGCAACAAAAGGAATGTGATTTATATAGGAATGTAAATGCAGGAATGTCTTCAAATGACAAGTTCTACAGATAAAAATAAACAAAGAACAATAAAATAAAATATTGCTTATAATCGTTAAATTTATTCAACGATTATTTACAATATTTGTAAATGAATCACTACAGTAATTTTGATCATAATGAGATTTTCGGCAGAAGATAATAACTGATATAGTAGAAATCAGAAGTTCCATAATAAAAACTGCAATAAGGAAGCCGAATGAGATAGGAGTTAGGCACAACACTGCACGATTTGGTTGCTTCATTTCGAATTTTTGCAATGAACGATCGTCTACAATTAAACTTTATAGGACTACAAAGAATTTCTTAAACATCCGAGAATAAAACAAATTATAAGGAAGTTAAGGATATAGCTAGCTAATACTGATTTAAATAATATTATCTTAGAAAAGTAGTTACTAACTGAACAAAAATGTAAGCATATTTTAGGCTGTATAATTATTTAAAATATTATGATAAGTTTAGCAACTGTAATAAGAATAATATTTCTTTACTTATTTGATCATCAATATCGAATACTGTCATCGATTGAGAAAATACGTCAACTACTATAGCATCATTAGAAAAGCTTTGTTGACTAATTGGCGATTCTCTTTTACCTCGTGTTAATCCTCCTACTGGACATTCATCACTTGTTCTCTAAAACAGCACATGACTTATCATTTAATGTATATTATATAATTTCATTTCAGCTTACATAATTCTAGCCATTTTTTTGGAGCAATAATTAGAAAGCAGAAGGCAATGAATCAACCTTACAACTTCCGCGTTTCAATGACAATCGTATCTGACAATGGAAATATAGTGATGATTGATCAGCAAATTTGAATACCTAAAAATATTTGTTGATAAAGTATTGAGGGCATAGAAGTAAATATAATTACATTTGAATTTGACAAAATTAAATTATTCTTACCTGGGATACCTGTCCACCAGTCAAATCAGATGTATATACTAAATTATTCAATAAAAATCTATCTAGCGTACAGCCATTTTCGTCTAGCAATTGAACTTCTTTACCACTTTCTTCTTTGACAACACATGAATGAACAGTAGTACAGTATAAATTCGTTTCTGTAATCAAAATACATATAATTAAATGAATTATCTTTCGAATAATGCACACATTTTATCAAATTTCAAAAATTTTTAAACTCGTTTTTTGTATATTTTGCAACACTACAACTGTGATCAATTTTTGAGTATAGCATATTTGGAAAAACCTGGAACTCTTCCATCTTTATCTGCACACGACCACTGATGATATACTTGTTGTCCAACGGATGTGTATTTCACTGGAGGACCTCGAGGTCCGTCTATGAGAACTTGATATCGACAAGATGGAAGTGCTATTTGTTGCGTGATTACTTGATTAGAAATTGCGCCAGTACTAATAATTTTATCATTTTGACATTATATGCAAAACAACTACTGACAAATGAGTGAGAATAAAATTTTAAACTGAAATTTTAGAGAAATCTAAATTTTTTGATGGAAGTATTTAGGGAATCTAAAAATTTTTACATCGAAAAAATAAAATTTGTGTCGTATAATTTAATATGACTTACTCAAAATCATCTATTGTACCATTGCCCAGAGCACCAACATGATGCTTCTCATCACCAATCATTACAATGATCTTTTTTTGTTGCTCGCCACTCAAACTGAAAAAAATGGGTGTAAAAAAATGCAAATCACCTGATCAAATTAATGTTTAAGATTTATTTATCTCCGTATTTGAACTTTTTGCCCATTATTGGAAACAGAATAAATAACCTAACGTCAAGCCGTGCTGTCACACTGCGATCTGTTTCTGTATAAAAACACTTGACGTCATATGATTTATCAATTTTTGTGATGAACATCTGAAAAAAAATTCAGTTATTTCTTTTCATAATCTCACTTTATAGTTCTATCAAAAGTTCAAAAGTACCGGATGAAAAGTGATGATCACAGTAATGCACACGTAAAGACCTCTCGGACTGCTCTAAAATTCAATTATTATTCGTATTGAAAATTATATCAATTTTAGAGTAATCGAGTTCTGAAAAATCACTCATTATGAATAGCATGAAGTAGTTTTGTTGTTATGAATGAAGTAAGGTACAACAATTGAAACATAAGCTGACAAACCAACCGAACGTTGTCTCCGTACATCACATACAGAAAATGGTACGGTAAAATTAACATTCTTCTTTAAAGTAGCATCCATCCGACATAAGCTATCATCATAATGGCCTTTCACGTAAACATGTCCTTCAAATTCTTTTTCGGTCGTAAAATTAATAGTCATGCTATCTGCTGAACATTCTAATATCGGTTCACCTGCAAGCATTCAAAAATTTTAGGTAAGTACAAACCTTAATTTTGAGTTTCATATTTTTTGAATTGAAAAAACTTGTAGTTAAAATTGACTTTACTCATTTTATATGCTGCCAGAGAAATATTTTGCTGAATTCTAAAACATTTCAATTCTCTAGCAACCATTTATTGACTAGTAAGTCAACACAAATGACTGACCTTTGACTCCATTATCAATTGTACTTCCAATCACCATATGAACCTACAATTGCAATCACATTGAAATTGCATGCCTTTTTTAATCAAACACCCACAGAAAGACAAATAATAAAAAATAAATACTTATCACTGGTTAACAAGTATGAACTAGTCAAATGATAAGAGACTATGAAAGTGCAGTAATATAAAGTAAAAAGAATGTTATGGATATAAATAACTTTTGTATTTCTAGAACTCGAAATGAAAAACTTTCTTATCACTTAGAGTAAAAAGCAAATGTATTTACATACCATAACAAAATAAAAATGAATCATCATAGCAAGTGTAGCTTGTTTCTGATCCAAGGTCATCTTCACTACTTATTCAAGTAATGCAAAGACTGCAAGAAGAAAGTCTAAGAATAAAAAAATAACTTTCAAACTTTCGAAAACAATTTTTACCGCTTCTTTTTCGTCGCCTATCATTATTATTATCAATTTTCCCATACTTCATCCAAAATAAAACTGTTGTTGGAATTACGATCTTACGATAAAAAAACAAAGTAATATTCATAACAATTAGATGAAAAGACTGCGTGGTCTTTCTGCTCAGTAGAAACTTCTACAATGTTTCCCGTTAATATAGATTCTATGAAGGATTAATTAATTCATCACATTAGTAGGGAGAAAGTTTAATTAAAGGAAGAAAAAATAGAAATATGAAAAAGAAGTGTTTGTTGAAATCTCACATGTTTTAAATATAAATGAATAATGAATATGAAGCGAGAATGAGCAAAAAAATTCCTCTGTAATTTTGCTAACAATTAAAAAAATACTTGGAAGCTGAATTCTGTATGCTACAAAGGAAGACAGTGTCATCAAACAGTAATTACTGAAAATAAGTAACAATCTTTGTTGATAGTTGTCGAAAGATATAATAGAGATGATGCATTTTAACACAGTATAGATTCAAATCCATACGAAATTTTATGTTAGAAAATATTAGCAGAATTAACAATCTTTATCATCCATTTGTACTGTTTAACCAATAATTTTTCAGCCATAAAGTAGATTAAATGAAGAAAAAATTATTTAATTTTATGGAACATAAAAAGTTGATATATTCTTATATTCTGTAAAGTAGTCTCTTGATTTCATATTTTGAGTGAGAAATATACTTTTTTCTACTTCTTCTAAGGAATTTCCTCAAAAGAACTAACAAGAAATTATAAAGTCGAAGTTCGTTGGGCTATAATGGTTGAGACTAAAAAAAGTACGGTGAGAAACAACTGAAAAGTAGAAATGGATTTGTAATAGTGCTCTTTGCTAGGCCATCATGTTTAGTTTTAATTACATCATCTATTTATACCTAATCCGATAATATAAGTTATAGTTTGATTGAAGTGTATGATAGATTAGTTCTGATGGTATATGCAAAATATTTCTTCCAGTTATAACAGAAAAAATTTGAAGAATTGAAGAGTTAATGCAGCCGTTCTTCGTCGTTTTCTTTCACAAATTTCTACCCATCATTGAGCGGACAGTGAGCAAAAAAATGACCAGAAGAAACTATTAAAAATTTACTTTAAATTTATGCTATTATTGGATACTGTTTTATACTGAATAATTCCATATTAACAAATACACCTGAAAAGTTTGATATTCAATGCAAAATATCTTTTCGCATTACTTTCCTGCATTAGACGAAATATGAAGAGATTAATACGTTGAGGGCTATCAAGAGACTACTTTACAGAATATAAGAAAACTGTAAGCCATCATTTAATTATTAATAATTAACGGCTTTTTTAACTATGAAAACTGCACTTATTGTGTTGCGATAATGTACATATTCTTGAGTTAAAATATGCATAAGTCTGTCTATTTTCTGCTTGCCTGATAATGCATACTTCATTCCGACACTTGTAACAATGCCATAAGCAATACTACTGCTATTATTATTATTATTATTATTATTATTATTATTACTATTATCATTAC
>UYYF01004571.1:9880-55587 GCA_900618365.1 Thelazia callipaeda
GTAATAATAATACTGATAAATAATAACAATACTGAATAATAATAATAATAATGAAAGATAATAGCAATAATAGTAATGACAATAATGATAATAATAGTAATAAATGGTTATGTATAGTAATAAAAACAAAAAAATAATCATAAGGAGCGAATAGCAAAGTTTGGTTGGAAATTACGAGTAAGTTCGTACAGTAGATAGATTTTGGTTGTATCGCGAAATGGAATTCCAAAAATTTCTATTTTTACAAACGAGAAATCACAGAGGTTAAGTTCATTTTTTTATAAAATAAAGTGTGGTACGGAAACAAGTTGGGTAATTTGTATTGCATTGTTTTGCATTAATCAGTGGGTTAAAATTTTAGTAAACTAATATTAGCAGTGATTAGCTAAGTGCATTATTTGGTAATAAACAAGTTATTTTACTTTAAAAACAAGTGAAATTTTTGAAATTGAATTGAGTTCGAAAAGTTAGGCTTAAAATTATTAAAGATTTTCTCTAACTTTTACCATTTTTAATGGACTCAGTATCACAACTGTGATGTGTGTGGGTGTGAGATAGCATGCAATTAAAATTTCTTATTCAAAATTTCGAAAAATTTGAGTTTTGCAAAAGGAATTTGAATTTAAGAAACAATAAAAAAGGAAAATTACCTAAATTTTGCTCGATAATCTAAAAGTAATAAAGTACAGTCAAACTTTTCAAACTATAATCTATGATATTTTCAGCGAGCTATAATTCATCTTTTTGAAAATTCTTTCATAAACTCTTTGTGCAGCAGTAAAAAATTTTGCGAGATGTCTTTGCAGTGAAAAGAGTCAATTTTAACCGTATTCAAACCTTCTTTTTGGATTTTTCATGCATACAACGCTTTTTACTTAATTAGTTTATTTTACTTAGTAATAAGTGCGCATACCAAAGAAATTTAAATGCCCAAAACGTTTTTTGAAATGATATCATTGATAATTTTATTGTTCAGAAAAATATTTTGCTGAAGACATTGACATTTATGCGACATTCATATACTGACTACGATATAAACTTTCTCAAATTAATTTTTAAACAGTAATCATGCAAATAGCAACTTGTTATTTTCATATTCCAATTACGATTGAAATGTTCACATTTGCATGACAATTTTTGGTTATCTCAAGTAGAACATTTCTTGCTGTATTCATGGATAGATAGCGATTAGAATGATAGTAAATACTTGCAGCAGCAATAATTGCAGCGTCATTCATGCAACAATATCAATAACACTGATAAATAACTGAATAAATGATAAATAAATAAACAAAATATGTAATAAAGGAGAATTAAGGCAATTTCAGACACAAATAATATTGCATAAAGTGAAAAAAACCCATAAAAACGTCAAAGTTCCGACAAACTCATTCAGAATGCTAACATTTCTTTAAATTTTAGAGTAGGAACGTAGATGATTTCGGTTTATTTTGTTTTAAAAATGTAAACGAACATAAAGCAGAGAAATTTGAAGAGAACTAATCAGTGAAAGGTTTTAACTGCAATATTTTTGACTGATTTGATTTGAATTAAAGTCAGAGCTGAGTAAAGTAAGTTCACGACAATCCTAAATGTATTTCAGATCTTAAATAAACTGCTCTTCAAGCACATTATTTAAAATAAAGAAGCAAAATAACTTATACTATTACAAGTTATATGTCTTATGCTTCCAAATTACGAATTACTTTCAAAACAAAATCAGTAATTCAAACAATCTCTGAAAAAAATCATCAAAAATTTCTTCTAAAATTTTGCATAAAAGTTGTGATATTAAACCAATTACATAAAAGAATTGCGTGTAAAAGTCTGGCAAAATTTGGAGATTAATTAGCTCTTAACAAATTAGGTTAATTACTTTAGCGCAATATCAGTGGATGCAATACTTTATATTATTGCAGCCAAAAATTGTAATTGAAAGGCACTGAGATGACTGCCTAATTTCGACTACTTTTTTGAATCAAAAAGTTTTGAAAACATTTACGAAAATTTGCAGTTAGTTCATTTGTAATGTAAGTATACTAAAATATTATTGAGAATTATTCAGATAGAAATTGTTTACAAGGTGCTCGCACACATAGAAACACAGATGAAATCAATTGGAAAAAGAATTTTAAAATCCATATTTATGATTGATATTGAAAGAGTGTGTTTTGTATGGTGGAAGCGTGTAAAAGTAAATATTGAAGAAGGATAAGAGATAAAAAACTTATCGGAAAATAACTTTTTCATTTTGATGAAAACAGCAAAAAATGAATAATGTTTTTGCTCAAAGTGCTATGGGATATTTAGCTCACTTAGGATTTTAGCTTCACTAACTCACATACTTCCCTCCTTCATTTTCTGGCATTACCAAATTCATAAAAGAGAGTGTACAGAAATTTGCATAACACAAAAGCTGATCATAATTTGTGCCTTGTTATTCATAAAATAAAATTTTTGAAGTAAATTATAAGCTTTACAGTTTGGAAGTCAGCTAAAAAACATGAAAATGTAACAGTATAAAACAAAAATATCAGTTAAAGGAAAGCAAATAGCATAAGTCTATTATTCGCAGTCATAAATGCTTATTGAAAATGATGAATTGTAAATGACTGCAAAAAAATAAAGTTGTTCGAAAGTTAAAATGATGATAAAATATTATGAATGTTAGAAGTTTGAAATATAAATATTCATAGATGTCAGTTGCTTGAAAATCTTTATTAAGCTAAAGAGGTCAAACAAATAGTTAAACATTGAGAAAAAAAGACGACATTTGAATATATAAATTGTAAAACAATTCGTGTTCTAGCAGAAAACTTCAAAGTTTGAATTCAAATTTATTTCTAAAATTATAATTCAATTTCGAAAATAAACAATTTTTCAGATAGTGCAATAAAAAAGCAAAGCAATCAAAATGAGAAAAAAAATGCTAAAGTCAAAAAATTATCATGATAAATGTTCTAGCTACAATTTGTTTAGAAACAATAACGTTTGAGAAAAGTGAACAGAATAAAAAGCCATTTTCAAGTAATTTGACTTCTTATTAGCGAAGTTAATCAAGCTAAAGTTAGGCCTAAAATGGGAAAACAATTTCAATATATCTTACCTAAAAATAATAAATGCAAAATTTTTGCGATTAATGTAAAGCTTTTTCCATACAGCTGTATTCAGTGCAGTTGATGAAACTACAGAAAAAAGACAACGAAGAATGATGCTGCAAACAAAAATGAACGCTTTGCCAAGAAATAAACTACAAATTATTGCTTGCAAAATCTGGAAGAAATAATTTTCAACTTTCACATCTTCCTGCAAATAATTTTAAATTTTCACAGAATAATATATTTGACAAAGTCAGATATTATGAAACTAAGTAATCACTTAGTTAATTAGTTAATTAAGTAATTACTTTATTAGTTAGTCAGTAAGCTAACCAGATAGTAAGTGCGGCATATTTTAAATAAAACTGCTGCTTAGTTAGTCAATGTGACATGACCTGAATACATGGTTGAATACACGTTGGATACATTCTTTCTAATGACTGAATAGCTTCTCATTACAAGCCAATTTGTCATGATTATAGCTGAAACATTCATCAAACGAGCGCAAAAATAATTCTCTCTTCAATTTTCTGAAAAATTAAACTTCTAAGTCTCTTCTCGCATTTTTTAACTGGAATTGAAAAGATTCGAGGAAAGTTTGCCTGCGAAAAGAAAGTGCTTGAAATAACTGCATTTTTGCATATATTTGTCAAAGTTGTCAATGTTAGATACAGCAGCTTCCATTGTGCTTTCGTGGCATCATTTCAAATGAAAATGCAGTTGCATCCAGAAGGGAATTTGTCTTGCTCTAAGAAGCAGTGTGGATGGAATCTGAGCAGAATCGCTATTCACTCGATAATTTCGTGATAAAAAGCAAGAATCTGTTAAGCAGCATTGAAGTATTCTTAAAACTTATTTTCCTGTATTATCGAGAAGATCAGGCTGATTGAGTGACTTAACAAATATTTGATGAAACCGTTTAGAGAACTAATTTATCAGGTACAATTTAAACAATTTAATGACTACCTTTATTTTTGAATAAAATTTATAACAAATATTATATCAGTAATAAGCATAGCAATAACAGTAATTTTCTGATATTTATGATTGTTTTTTAACTTTGCCATTGACTTTTTAACATATAAGATTGAAATACCGAAATACTTTACTCATTGATACATTTAATGATAATAGTAGTGATTTTATGACAGTTATGATGCTAGTAATAAGAAATAAAATCTTAATAAATGGTATTAATAATATGATATCAATCATATTTTCTTTATTATTATTGATCTGAATTTGGACAAGTTTGATGCATTTGCTTGCCATCACTTTAAATATTATGCATTTTATGAGCAGCAAAGATGTAATTTATGCAAGCAATAAAATGTGCTGGGAAACGAGCCATTTTGCATACATAAGCAAAATTGTTGCGGTTGCTTTGGCTGTGATTAAGAAAGTACACTTAGCATTCATTCACATGTCAGTCAGTCAGTCAGTCAGTCAGTTTATCAATTAATCGACGATGTCTGATTACTCTTCGCTTTGACTCGCAATAATTTAGCCATTTTAGGATATTTTATATTTATTTCCGAATAATATTTAGTCAGTTTTTCAAGTAATTCGATTCAAAATCATAAATTTTTCTCAGCTTTTCCACATGAAATTTGCATCAGCAAATGAACTTTGACCTTCTTCAGCATAGATATTTCGACGAGTTTTAAAAAATGGATCTTTCACGTTAATGGCTTGAAACTTACGAGTATGTGAGTGAAATATGGAGGAGAATGACAAAGCAACTTGGCTGATTCATTGGCTTTCGCTCTGTTTTGAATGTGAGTGGAGTGAAGGAGAAATGATGTGATAAAAGTTTGAAATGGTTCGAAATAAACAGCACACATCAATGTATGGGACAATTCTTAGTGAATGGCAAGTCAGAGAGTAATTTCAAATAGATATTGCATAAGTTTGACTTGGAATAATTGTACAAGCAATTGTAATTAATTACTCAAATTACAATCCTTTTCAGTCGACAATTTTATTGAAATAAATTCAATTTACAGTAAACTTTCATCGCATTGCTTGTATCATTTTGTTGTTGTCATTTCGAACTGCGAGTACTGCTAGCTACACTGCTTGCTTGTTTGCTTGTTTGCTTGTGTTAAGCAAAAATTACAGAAATGAGAAGAACGCTAAATGTTAGCAAAGTTTTAGATTTTAGTTGAATTGCTACGCGACTTTATAATTCTGAATACTTTTTTACGTATGTAAAGAATTTCTGAAACTAAAAGTATTTGAGCAAATGAGAAAGAAGGTTTATAATTTGAAAGAAAATAATCTGAATGTCATGCAAGCACAACATGAAATAAACTAATTCAGTGCTGATTTCATTAAATTTTTTGATCAAAAAATTGGCTTCGTGCATACTTTTCGTGAGAAATTTTAGAATGCTATTGCCGAAAACGGCGAAAACAAAACACGTGAAGATCACTTTCAAGTTCTTACAGTAATCGGTAGTTGTTATACCTCACATTTGAATTCATTTTGCAGAAGTGTTTAACAAGTAAAGTTCTATTTTGTTTTGTTTTTTGTTGAAAAAATCCAAAAGATTTGTCAGTAATACTTACATTGAATTATGATTCGATTCCAAAACCAAATTCGTATCAATTCGATAATTGAAAAGAAGCTTAAATTAAAAGTTTGAGCTAAGTAACCAAATGCAAAGATGAATTGAATTTGTATGATTGCAGAATAAAAGCTGCAAAAAACCATTTGTAATGAATAGTTTTAAAACGAAACATATATATACTTGTAAATATTCAAAGAGTTAAGGTATTTGCTATTGCACATTTATTTAAATTCGTTAAGTACGAATCTGACAAATGTTCAGAATGAGTCAAGAAAGTATTCGTTAATTTGATTCTTCAGCATACTAAATTACCTGTCAAGAATGTTCCTTCCAGAAAGTAATTCTTAAATTTTGCATTTGTTTCTCATATTAAGTCACATAAAAAATTTGTGTGCAGTCTGTGTTAATAAGTTGCACAAAAAATTTTTTTTGAAGGAAATGTAAGTCTTTTGCATAATTTTAAAATTCAAAAGAAAATTCATATTTGAAATCATTCATTTCAGGAGGTTAAAAAATTTAAATGATTTGGGACAGACTAAAGTTGAATTACTTTCCGACTTTTTGTCGAAATATTTAATTTTTATATTAAAGTTTATTGAAGTATTACTGACTCATTCATACATTATATATTTTGAGCTGAAAAGTATCCAGATGTAACTCATACTTAGTTTAAATTCTGAGTTGAAAAGCTGTGCCAGGTGGAATACATTCATTCAGTCAATCGTTCATTCATTCATATAATATCCTTTTATTTATTTCCAAGAATCAAATTGAGCAGTCCTAACATATATGCATGCGTGTTTGCCAAAGACTGCACATTCAGGTGTGCAAGTAATGAAAGGAGCAATAATGCAGCTTTTAGGAAAAAATGCATAAAACAAAATAATAATTTCCTTAGCGTTCAGTTTCAGCCTTTATCTGACATCACGTGAAAATTCAGAATCAAAAAAATATTCAGTTCAAAACAAGACAAAATTTTCTACCTTCAAACATAAAGATACAATGGTAACAAAGTCATTATACATTTATGACTTTTTTAAAATTTTTATGGATTCTCTACATTCATAAAAATTTTTGCCAAAGCTCAAAGATATCTAAAAAACATATAATAATAGTAAAAAAATGACGTGAATTCTAAATGACAACGAGGATAATATAGTAATTAATAAAGTCGAGCACTAGCTCAAATTCTAGACAAGCACACGTCATATTTATTTGAAGTATTGTGCAGATTTCTTTATCACGATAACACTGCAAAATACTCACAATCTAACTTTACACAAAATTTACTGATTTTTCAGAAAATTATGCCATTTATGTCAATCACCATCAAATTATACTTTCTTATGAATAATATTTGAACTAATATTATTGTGTGACTGCATTCACTTTTTTCGCTTCTAATTTAAATTCACTTCTAACAAACAGTTCTTTCTTTGCAAGCAGACTTTCGCTTACTTCAATCAACATTGATCAGTCATTCTTTGGCTTTAGAGCAATTCAGAATCAGTAAATGTTAAAAGTGAAATGAAAAAAAATTCAATTTACGCTAACTTGCATTTTGTGCAGAGTGAAAGTAAATTACTTAGATAATAATCTGAATGAATTCGCGATTTGCATAGAAGCCAGTCAGAAGAAATCATTCCCTCAGACGAAACACTAATTAGCTTGTCATACACATAATCGTTGTAATGAAAGAATAATTAATAAAAAAAAACTTAATCTATTATATTTTAGCACATTAAAACACAATAAAAATTGGTTTTTCAGATAATTTCAATGACATTAGCACATTGCTTTGAGTGTAGAAGAAAATAGAAAAATGAGGCAGAATCGAAAATTAGCGATGTCCACAACTGCTGTATATACTTACTGATCCTATGGGAATAATTTCAGAAGAGAAGGAGATTCTAAGGACTGTTATTTACTGAATGCCTCAAATTCAACTATGCAAGTTGAGCTGTATTGAAAATCCTTGAAGTTTTTCTGCGTGTCCACATATACTTGTCTCCAAAACACTTCGCTGTGATAAAAAGTGAAGGATCAGAGAGATTATTTCCTGATCTTTGACAAAATTAACCCCATAAATAATTCATCTAATTTTATTCATAATGATTTCTCAATCATAATATACTAATCAATGATCATAATAATGATAATTTTTATTTTGTGTCATTTTCCTCTCTTTCAGTTAAAATTTATAAATATTTATTATTGAACCAAACGCTAGAAGCAAAGAACGAAAATGATTATAAAAAGGTGGAAACGCTAATAAGATAAATCTAAAAATGAGAATGCCTTTCAAGCAACACATAAAATTGTTTATGGAAATTTAGTTATTTGTTTTAGATATCTTTAAGCTTTGTTGTTTATTATTATTGAGAAAAACTATACATAAACAGAGCGAGATGTGATAATCATGAAATGTAAATATCACTATCGCTTGTTGATTAAATGAAAATTTGAAGGATTGCTAATCAATCTTTGCTGCTAAGATCAGGGCTAACCAGTGATACCGTTGATTTATCATTGTTGGTGTGCATAGCCATTATTATTGAAAATAGAGGTAGCTGCTAAAGTCTTAAAGCTGAATAATCAATTAATAAGTAGCTGCTATTTATTCAGAACTAGAGAATTAATCTTAATCAAATATTTATATCAAAAGTCAATGTGAGTTTAAGTAAACTATAAATAAATGAAAATTATTATAGCAATTTTAATTTGAAATGAATATGAATATGCTAAAATTAGCCATTAATTGGAAACTGAATTGTTGACGAACTAGCATTCTTACTTTACGGACAAACAAGTTCCCAAAATCCTTGCACATTCCATTTAATGGAGGCAAAACTCAATTAATCTAATCACTTGCATAGCTAAGAATCAATCTTGAAAGTAAGTTGAAGTGAATGCAAATGAATACTAAACTATATGGAAATTATTTGAGTCAGTTAGAAGGAAAGTAAATGAGTAAAGTTAATGGAAGTAATGATAAAAGTAAAAGGCCTCGAGAATATGGTGAAGAGAAGAAAGCATTTCAGAAAGTGAAGAATTCGAAGAATTTGTTCCGTGAATGAACCAGGCACAAAATTCACAGCTCGAATACAAGAGAAAAGTGGTTCAGAAGGCTTTGACTAGTCGTTCAAACTTGCTGAAGCTTCAGTGGCCTATAAAAACTGGCTAAGGCTTAATTAATCTAAACTAGTCAAGTTTGCTGATCTACACATTTTAGCTTAATAGCACAGATAAAATTAAGTTTAAATGTGTAAAAGCCTTCAAATTTAGCAAAAACTACTGATAGTATTCATAAAATTATCATTTAAACAGTGTGATTTATTAAATAAAGATAGCTGTGTAGGTAGAAGAGAATGTCATTCATTTAACTTTTCTTAAGAGCAATAATTGGAGAGAACTTCTTAACTAGTTAATTAGAATGGGGTCAAGTGTCATTCACTGATCGAACTAGTGCTTTTGTAATGAATGCAATAAAAGTTTCTGCGATTAATATAAAGTGACAATCATCTTTCCTATATTTATTTAATTTTTGAAATACTCTGTTTGATCTTATTCTTGCAGGCACGTTCAAAGTAATTTTGTAACTTTCTTATCTCTTTGTCTGAGTTTTAAAGTAACTTACTTATATAAATGAGGTAGAGAAAAAGTGCTGAACTCAATCTGTGCTATTAATATCTCCAATTAAGCTGTCCATGCAAATTTCTTTTTCAAATTTTACTAATTTTTGTTATAAAGTAATAGCAGAAGCATACTTGTGAACATTAAAAAAGCTATACAAGATAGATTTCGATGAGAATCTGAATCAAACGTAAATGCCAAAAGAAAAAATCAGAGAACTTCACTTCGGACTTTATATTACTGATATTCATGCATGCTGATTTCAGTAAAACATTTAAAAGCCTACTTATTTGTGAATGCCCAAAAAAGGGCTTCTTTGTGTTCTTTGTGTAACAAACGTTTGTGCTTGTGCGTGTGTGTGTGCGTGTGTGTGTGTATGTGTGCGTGTGTGTGTTTGTGTATGTATGTGTGTGTGTATGTGTGTGTGGTCATAATTTTTCCATTTCAGTTCCATTTTTAGAACTATAACTATGACTTTTTATTCGATATTTTTTAATTGATGTGTATTTGTTTGAGAGTAATGTGCAAATAATTATGGAATGTATGGATGGCTGTGATGATTGAAAGCAACGTGACTTCATGTTGACTTTAGTAATGAGGAAGTATCTCTCCAAATTTCAGTATTCTTAGCAATTCGAATTGAGTACTAGAAATGCAAATTTTGGCAAAGTTAGTTTATAGAAATGAATTTTCTTAACTCGCATCACTGAGGATGGTATATAAATAACATGTTAAATATTCAGAATTCTGAAAATTGCAGGCAGACAAAAAAGCTTCAAATATTTTTCTGCTTTGCATTTTCGATGACAAAGAGCTTAAACGAAAAATATTCATGGGAGAGATTAGAAAATGCTTGAGCAGACGTGCTAGATTGTATTCCAAGAATAAAAAATTAGTCTAGGCCACGCAAAATGTTTGATACTTTTGACGAAACATGCAAATTCATTCTGCGTTAGACATTTTGGCTGAACACTAAAAATTCTAATATTTGGGCACCAAAAATTCGCCCTCCGCATATTTTTTACAGCGACAAAATTCAAGCTGTCGTCATCTATGTTCTGAAAGACTTTGTTTGCAGTTTCAGCTTATCTTTTCAAGCGACAACTCTCGGTAATTATGCAAATCTGTCCCAAAATTTACTTGCATATTCAAGTACATGTTTATTTTACTTTTGATAATGAAGTTTGTGAGGATATGTCCGGCTAATTCCTCAACATTAAATCCACGCACCTCAACCGATTTGCATGTCCATTTGATACGAGCATTCATTTAACAAACCTTTAATGTTTACATATCATATTTTGCTTTATTTGCTTGAAAACAGTACAAATGTTGTCAAATTTTTGACATAATTTACGAAATGTGTAACAATATTCATTTTTTTTCACCAAAAACATCACTGATATTCTGGTGATATCAATTTACTTCGAATATCTGTCATATGCGTGAGGTCAAAGTGATTCATTCACACTTTCTTAGCATCTAACGCTTTCTCAGCATTTGACGCTTTCATGCACATTTCTGATCAAATAAATCCAAAAAAACGGAATAATTATTGCTATGTACCTTATTGAATGTTCTCTCATCGTTACTACCAAAATTTTTGTCAAGAGACTTAAAATAATCTCATTGTACGTAAGTATCGAATAGAGGTATCTATCTGTTATTTTTAACAAAATTACACAGCGCAAAACACTTGATCATTATTTGATCAATGGCAATAACAGTTCCTTGAGACATTGATAACCGAAATTTCATATTAGGAAAAAAAGTCTATTAAAAACTAAACTTGTCACCTTACCTATTCAGTAATTTCCGAGTTTCACTGATGACTTGTTACTTTTGCGATTGTTGTTGTTATCGGAAAATTGTAAATAAGTTCACAGTCAACCAAAAACTTGATACAGCGTCCGTGACTGAAGTCCGGTCTAGACAGCAACTTAATTTTCATACGAGAGAATTTTTGCGAAAATATCTAACTTATAAGTTTTCAGTACAATGAAGTACCTTTATATTGCACTGTTTGCAACATTATTTTAAATCTGTGTTACTACGTATGTGTAAGGGTTATTACGTTTTTCCTATAATGCAATTCAAATTCATTACTCTTAACTAAAGGAAATATTACGCTATCAGAAAAATACCACTGACCTGAACGAGATCAAAGTTAAATGGAAGCTTACTTGAAAGGATTACAGAGGGTATCAGCAATATTTAAAAACCGCAAACACTCCTGATGTACGTGACCAGCTCCTGGAAGCAATGAAAACAACCTTTCACTTTCTTCCAAACGTTTTTTCTTATTACAAAATAGTTCGTAACGTTGACACCATAACGCTACACGTGTGCCCATTCTTAAGTAAGTCTGATTATTTACAATATAAAAAAAATGTATTACAGAAAAAGTTTGTGCTAATGTTGCATTTCCATGGTGAGTAATTAACTTTGCATAAACTGAGTGCTAAAAATGGAACTGGATGTGTGCTAAAAAATGAGTGTGAACCGGTTTTGATGGCAACTGTACGGTTCGCAGGAGCACGACAAGTCTAGTTTGAGTAAGGTTGATAGTTTGTCGCATTGATATTTCTTGCATTTTGTGCAAAAAGTACGATATCGTCGGTATTCTCTGGGACACCAAAGATCATTGGGAAATGTTAATTTGGAACATTGGTGCTTATATCCCAAGCAGAATGGCACCTGCATCAAGCAGTACAGAGTAAATATTTGTGATCACATTTGTCGTTTATGTAATTCATAATGAAGGTAGCAAAAATTTTTTAATTTGAAAATGGAACTGCTAGAAAACAATAAATGTCAAGAAAAAAAAGAATTTCTGCATTTTACTCGCACTAAGCAATCAATAATTTCAGATTTATAACAGTACCAATTGAAGTGGTTGCAAATCAATTACGCATGCAATTGAATAAGCGTCGTAATTATCATAACAAAAACGGTCGCGTTGTAAATTATTCCTAAATTAAAACTTTGCTTAACAAATTAATTGCAGCGATTTCAAGTATTTGCCAATCAGTTTTTATCACCAAAAGAATAATTGATGGAATTACTAGGTAACATAGCAAGCTGAGATGTGGTGATCAGTTGGTAACTTGATAAGGAACTAACACTACTGGACAAAAGAAGTTCAGCTTATCGGGAAAATCATTATCTAGAGCCACGATCAGTGATGGCACATTTGAGTTTCGATCTTCCATTTTCATTTCACTTAAATAATTTTAAATAAGTTTTTAAAATGATTACTTTTGCCAAAGTTGGCCATTTTCGACCTAAATTTTTTCAAAAATTTTCAACATTTTTTGTTACTTTTACCTTTGCGTTACTTTGCCTCCAAAATCTTGCTGTGATTCTGCTACCACCAACAAATTAAAAAATTTGACATCATACTTGCAATCATCACTTTTATATTTACCTATGCAAAAGGTAACTATAATTCAGTGGAATAGATTTGAAAGTTTGCGACGAAAAATTGTGCTAAAAGTTATTGAAACAAGAATTAACAGTTATTTCTTAAATTTGAAAACCTGCAGAACTGAACAATCTTCGACAGTCAAGAAAAGTAATAATATCATCAAAATTGCAATAATTTATCGGAAAACACGAAAAATTACAAAGAAAACCAATTCATTTGAAATAATAATACCAAGAGAAGAGATCTCGATTCTAATTGGTGAAATCGTCAGATAAATAGTTATAAATAATTTTTGATGTGGAGTTGCCATGCGACAATTTTTTGACGTTTTAAAATTATTCACAGCTGGAATTCATTCTTAAACTCATACAATACTCGGCCCTTTCACTTTTATTTAGACTAAAATTTCTATTCGAGAACACTGCTGTAATTTCAGAAACTTGCAGATATAAATTAAAAACAAGTTTCAAATGATCATAACTACATGAGATGAAAACTATAAAATTTGCAAAATCTAATTTGATTTGAAATCCGTAACTGAAAAGCAACTCGAAACTACTCATGATGTGATTAATCGCATCTAATTATGACTTTATTAATGCAGAACTATAGTTGAAATTGTTTGAAATTGGAAAATAATAATAACTGAGCAAAGTGATCCAATATTCAGATGCTAACAACACTCATGACATTTCCGATAATCATATCTAAGATATGACGACCCGCAATCACATTTCCAACTTATAATCTTGTTCCACTAATACTGCCGTGTCACAACAGATAATTATAATCGAAACAAGAAAGAGTTTTGGTTCCAAAAGATCAAGTTTTTGCACTGACTTTACTACTGTGCAAAAGTTTCTACAAAATATCCGTGTAAAGATCTCATATACGTTGTTCGAGATAAAAATTTCTATCTTTAATCAGGCTTTCAGAATTTTTTTGCATTACTATACTTCATGTAGTGAACTAATTCTTAGCTTTTTACACGACAATCAAACCTTTACGATATAGAAGCAAAATCTACTCAAGTGCAAATCCTTAACTAAAAATTGACAATAGCTAACCCATCCATTGAAAGTCTGAACATTTTGGAAAAAACTCGACAACATAGGAAAAAAATTCCAGTTAGTACCGTCTTATTTGCATGACCAGGGAAATTAAGACACACGATGCACCTGTTCCTTGCAGAAAACAAAACAAGGCTGAACTGAATATTCAGCAAGAAAATTTATTTTCTGAAACTAACTTGTGAGGAAGTATATGTTCATACATGATACTACACAACGGAATTAACAAACAGTGACTAGGACTTACTCATTCAAAGACTGTATACATCCCAAAAATACAGAGCCATAACGTAATTCGTACTTCCAATAGATTTAAAAAAAAAGCTCTATACGAATTCACACAAAATATGTTTTGTGATATCTGCGATAGAAAAAGAATCCAAAAAAAAGGAGAACTGCTTTATAGACTAGAAATTACTAAGACACTACAACAACAGAAATAATATTATAGACTATACAACAAACAAACAAAGCTACATTTCTTTTTCATAATCTCTAAGAACTAACTTTTCCAAATATGAATTACCTGTAATTTCACATGAAAATAATTCGATAACCAAATAGCATTACATCAACGATTATCAAAAATCATAATCCATTACTTTTGAGTGAATTTAGAACACAGATACACTTGATATTTCAGGCCTCAATATTTGCACTGCACTGATAACACGATAAAAAATCGCCTGCCACTGTTTCATTTTATTAAAAAACAATTTAAAAAAGTGAATTAAATGTTGAGGTCAAAATCCTACAAAAAGGGCTAAGATACATCCTTGAATTCCCCTTTTTAAATAATTGCAAAGATAAGTTTTTCGACATTGCTACTGGAACTATTTTTAATGCAGCATAACATTACCTGCAGTTTATTTTCATAAACAACAAGACAATATATTTTCCAAATAAATACGAACTTATAATTCCATACTAATTTCTGGCATAACACTTCAAGCAATGAAAGGCATCAAACGAGTACTGCAAAATTTTTATTTAAGCGTTAGCTAGTTTTGCTGCACTTGCATCACAGGCAACAATTTTGACTCGATCAACAATACCATCTACTGGTTGCGATACATCCCGGAATTCCACATTTTCCATAACAAATGTCCAGACGTTGTCACAAAATCGATATGCTTTTAATTTGTCAGCCTGCATAGAAAATTTCAGAGTGCTTTACAATAATTTATTTTATTACTTAATTATAGATTCAGTTTCTTAACGATAGCTGCATACACAAACCGATATAAATGAAACTGGAATAACAAATTTGAGAACAAATCCGCCTATTTTTATAAAACTCTATTTTTCTAAGTTCCCATTTCTTCCATTAATTTTTTAAGCGACAATTAAAACAAATACACACATCAGAAATCCAGGCAACTTAATCAATCTTACTAATTCTGAATATCATATCGGTTGTTTAGTCTCAATAAAGACTAGCAAAGAGATAAGAGAAATAACAGGATCTCACCTTGAAATTGACTTTGTTCTTAACCCGCTGTGATAAAGCCTTGTTGATACATTTATCAAAAGTTACAAGCACTGTTTGGGCTAATGAAGGTGTAATAGTACCATCCTGCAAAATTATCTTATAAAATGCATACACTCTGTTCTTAACCCGTTGTGATAAAGCCCTGTTGATACATTTATCAAAAGTTACAATCACTGTTTGGGCTAATGAAAGCGTAATTGTACCATCCTGCAATATCATCTGATAAAATGCATACCAAACTCATTCATTTCTCTTAACGTAACTTTGCAACAACAAAAGAGTATTTAAATGTATACCTCGACAAACTCATCTAAAGTACTCCGAAGAGCCATACCCAACGTAGTAGACCTGTACAACTGATACGACATCTAAAAATTTACATACGTTCCAAACATGCAGTAAAAATACATAATTTGGCCGAGTTCTTTACAAGTGAATAAACAATGAGTTTTGATACGACGTGCAAAATATGGAACGATTAATGAATATCGAAATGCTTTAAAAATTCAGAAACCAGTATTTTCTTGAAAAATTTTACCAATTATTTTCAATACAACAAGATGTTATAATACCTCAGTAATATTAAGTAACAGCAAAACAAAAAGCAAGTTTCCGAAAGAAATTATATACACAGTATAATAGATTCTCTGTCTGAATTAGCACCAAAATATGTCCAAGGACGAGAAATATAGTTTCACAATGCCATTATTTAGAAAATTTTTGCATTTGCATAGACCATACATCAACTAATTTAGAACTTCTTGCAAAACTTTGAAATTTCACCGGTCTATAACAGAAAATTTGCAAATTTGTCCTGAACTGTAAGCAGTATAAAAAACTGGCTCTTTGACAACGAAATCCATTGACAGTAAGCACGAATTTTTGTTCGCGATGGTTTGTGAAACTGCTGCCTATAAAAAACAGCGATACATTATTACTATTTTGACTAGCATTGTTTTTTGGAACAAAGTGATCATATAGTAATTTTAAAAAGGCAACTCTGTCAAGAAGAATAACAATTACCACTGCCAAAACATTAGATGTGTTTAAAATGATTGATGCTATCCCTGTCAAACTTTTTTTGACAATAGCTTGTTTTTTTGGTAGAAATCAGTAGTCACATGGTGGCGCTATCGTTAGAAAAATAAGCGAAGTTTTTATTCATCTATAATTTTTTTAAAATTACCAAGAATGGAATCCCACTACGACCATTCCATACTTTAACAGTACCGTTATAACTGGCGCAGATAATGTACATTTCATTTGAATCAGTAATATGCCAGAAACAATTTACTACTGGATCAGAGGTGTTCATAAGAGTGTGACGTAAGATACCAGAAATAAAATCATATATTGCGAAACGACCATAATTTGTACCGACTGCAAACCAAGACTCTATTGAAGGACAAAATTTTACGCATTCTACCGCCTCTTCAGAAGTCTATAAAAATACATGAACAAAAATAAATAAATAAAAAGACACTTAGTTTACTATAATCTGAAAACTTGATACTTAAAGGATAAAAAAAACACGACAACTCACCTCAATATTTTCATTTACAGCAAATATCCTAAGCAATTTGGCAGAATCTGTACTGACTAAATAACAGTGTGAAGAAAGATCGCCAACAATTGCGATCGGTAAATTATGGTGTACATCCATGCATGTAGCACTCTGAGCTCGCGTAACAATATTAATTGATTTCCCGTCTTTAAGAGACCATAACTTTATAATACCATCTTCATAGCATGAAAGAAGTCGTTTTCCATCACTCAAAAGTTTACCGACTGTAGATACAGAGGGCGAGTCACAGACATAGACCTATGAGTTATAATGTCAACAACCAGAGATACGATAGCCAATAAAACATAAAGATAACAGTCCTACAGGATTATAAGAAGGATTAAGCTGTGGAACCTTTCTTTGCTGAACACTCTCTGTCGTAACTAACCACATCCAGATACCGTTTTTACCGCCAGCAAACAAAATATCCACAGAAGGATGCCACTGCATCCATGACAATTCTTCACAATCATCAATCTAAAAATCAAGTACTTGAAGAAATGAAAATTCTGATTCACTGCATATTTTAAATACAGATGAAAATCAGCTGTGCGCTTGCAAAGCCATCAAACACCAGTTTAATACTTCGAAACTTACTAAAAAGCACTTTTTTATTTGTTTAGTATCAGTTATTATTATTAAGCCACCCATATCCGCAGTGGCAAGCAAATATCCATTCCCATTGAACTGGGCACATATCACACTATCATTATGATCGTCCAGCTTCAGAACAGGTTCAAAATCTTAAAATGTGCGTAAAACAAGAAAGCAAAAGTCTATGAACACATTTTGAAGTGGCTTCCACACAATTCATCGTTATACTATATAAATGAATCATTCTAAAGCGATGAATTTTAATGTATATTTATTATAAGAATTCAATTTTCTACAAGAAAAGTTATATTACTCGAACTAAATTCACAATAATTATCTTCATTTCAGTTTGTAAAACTGAATTATGTACTAAAAATAAAAGCGTACTTCTTGAGACTTTCTTTTACCATTGACAGCAAACTGATGCGCATAGACATTCAATTTTAAGTTAGCTACCAACTAGTTTAAAAAAATACCATTATTTTTTATCGCATACAAAACAGCTTGGTCATCTTTTCCACCAGCAGCTAGCCAATGATTTTGAAAACATGTTATAACGAATATTTCGTCCTTGCTTGCACCAATGATAACATCGGCTTCGGTGATTAGACTTGGAAAATGTCCATCTTCATGCCTTTTGGTATTATTACTATTTTCAGCTGCATCCATACTTTCATCTTAAAAGTTTGATTGCTCAATTTTTGAAATTCCACATAATCTTGCACTAATAAAAGACTAAAAAGATTAAAATTAATAATATGAATTGTCAATATGAAACAAACTTTGATCAACTATCTATAACAAGCAACCAATGCTTTGACTGGCTTCACTGTTCGTTAAAATATTAAAAATGGGGACCTTTAAATCGGAATTTCCCTAAGAGATTTTTTGGTAAAGTAGAGGAGACTATGTAATTAGATTTTTAATGCTACAACTCATAATATTTAAAGGAGCAGCGTTCGTTAACATACAAAAAGTTTGCGCAAACCTAATAATTCGTCAACTTGCAAACAGTTGTTGCTTTCTTCATCAGATTCACCAATATGACTATCTGTATTATCATCCATAATAACAACACGCAGAATATCTTCCTGCCGCAATGCTTCTTCACTTTCAACACTAATTTCGTCTTCCTCCATTTCTACAAGGACACATTAGTATTTAAGTTGAAACTACTCAGAGAAATTCAAAAAAATAAAATAAAATATAGCAAAAAAAACGTTTGATTCAGAATGCATAGTTATCAATTTATTCATATAAGTATAGCAAGAACTGACAGCGTGAACGGCAATTACTAAGGTCAGGACAAACCAATCCCAACCTGATCAACTAATTCACTTCAAATCGTTTTAGATGCTTCTTAACTTTCCCATTTAAGGAATCTTGCGCAACGTTTGCCTTTCAAGTTGTGAAGGTGCACAATCTTTAGTAACCTCTTATATCTCTGTGCTTCTTATAAACAATGCTTTTTTCGTAAGCTGATATATCAGAAAAAACCTTACTGCTAACTTGCACAATGCACCGTTCCAACACTTTGTCCTTCCTAACACCACCAATCCACACAACTTTCGTTACCAATGCCACTACTACCAATACCTAGAGACTTACATCAACGACAATACTCACAGAGAAAAATTCTCATACAGCTTGGCACAACCAGAAGGATCGATGTGCAACCATTTCAGCTTTCGACAATGCCACTGTGCAAAGTTCTTCCGTGTCCGAAACATATGCCGTCCATTTTATTATTGATTCAGATTTGTCCAAATTTGTACTCGCCAGCTAACTAATGCTTCAATCAAGTCATCAGTCAATCAATCAATCAATATATATGGATTAGAAACTCACTTATGAATGAAATACATACACATATGTATGTATTTTTATTCCTTATTTCGGTAATAGTTGCCCAAATTTTATTCTTGATTATGTCCATTTTTGTTTGCACTTTTGTGAGCATTTTTGCTGCAGGAAAAAGTGGCATTTGTTCAGAGCCAAACGTGATCGCATATACTTTTGCAAAAAGTCAGAGTGAATTTTTAATCTCTGATCTTTTCATGGCACCACTGCGTAGTATGGACTGTGCTTTCTGAAGATGCGATAGATGCTATTGATTTGTTTGTGCCAGATGAGGATTCGGCCCGCGGTGGAAAGTCGGTTTATACAGGAATACAAGTTGTGACATCGAAAGATACCATGTTTTGTTGTAGTGCATGAAGATTTGTTGTATATGAGAAGTTTGTAAGAAAAGTGATTTTTACAAGCAGCCGTCATAGTGCTGATTATGATGATCTTCGAGTGGTTCACGGAAATTGGACTTTTTAATGAGTATCTGGCGCTAAAAAGTGAGCAATCTCCTTTGTCGGTACAAAATTGGTAACGTAAATGGAAGTAATTAATTAAGTGGTAATAGTACATAAAGAGGTAATACTGACATGTTTATCTCGCCACTGATAATTGTGGCATTATAACGATAGATATGTGCTGCCAGCTTCTATATTAACGTGTTTTTTTTCTGCAAGGAAATAGTCTGAATGGAGGGAGCAGTGTTTGTCACGAGGTCATTCTAATTTGTAATTTACACTACATGTTTGCATCTCATGTTGCATCTCATCAGTGTGGGGTAACTAATCGTAAGCTCTTTCAATGTATCAGGCGCAGTTCTTCAAGATCATACTTTTTATACAAGTTGCCATGCGTATGCATCTTATCTGCTCACGTGTTCGTATGCGTCTTGTCATGTGCACACAACTTGAAAATTTATTTGAACGTCTGTCTGTCTGCGCTCGAATGCATATTTCTTTAATTCTCGCTATAACTGCGTGTGTCCGCGCTTGCGGGTGTGCGTCTTTTCGCTGCTTCCGTACACATATAGACGTGAGATATAGATGTGCGTGTTCCAGCATGTATCCGTTTGTGTACGCATGTACGTGTCTGCATACACATGTATCTATCTGTATTTGTGTCTGTGCGGTAAAGTAAGGCAGGCTTGTAAGAGAGGAAGAGAAAAGGAGTAGGAGAAGAAGCAGACAGAGGCGACCTGAATGGAACTCGTGCGAGTAGACACTGCTTGCTGTGGTGGTGATAGCTGATCTGTTCTAGTACGATCTGTTTCATCTTGTAGTGAAAGAAGATACACGTCATGCACGTCATGTATTAGGCTTGCAAGCACTCATTATTGGGTCTTTTTTTGTTTATCGGTTAACGCGTGATTTGTATGGTATTGTTGAAGTCCAGTTCATTTACATTGATGTTTAGCTTGCATCATCTTTTTCTTTGCTGGAAGTCATGTTATTGATTGTTGCATGATTGGCTGCTTTGTTCTGAATAAGCTGTTGATTAGATTTGTCTGCAACAGTAAGAAGTTGTTGGAGTGATGTCGGGATTTTCATCATCAGAATGCTAAGAAGTTCTAAATCTTACTTCATCTGAATATGATTGCGATTGGCCACTACTTGAAATTGCATTTGTATTGTGACTTCAAATATATAAATGCTTTAATTCTGCTATAAATTGTCTCAAACTATATTTTACGTAACTTATCACTAAGTAAGAACATTTAAAATCTCAGTGTCTTGCTAAACTGTCGTAAAAACATACAATCCATATAGGTAATGGTTTTATTTGTCTGTTAGATGTTGGTTTTTGTAGGTTTTGTTAATAAATACGACTTACTAGCGATCTTAATTGGCAGAAAAAATGCTAGGATTTACTCTAATTTATGCCTCATAAACAGCACACTGTGTATAGCAAATGTATAATTAATACGTAAGTAGACATTGATTGGTGCTAATGTAGCTTTCTTTCTACTCAAAGTTGCACAAAGTCAACAATCCTGAAATGGTCCATTATTGTGCAGAGAAAAAGAGGCTTCTTCAATTCAGACATCAGCAAAACACTTTATTTAGTCAAGTTACGGTTGATAGTTTGTCAACTGTTATGGTAGCTTTACAAACTATCATTCGCAGCTTAACTTAATTGAATAAATTGCTCTTGCTTAGTTCTACATAAAGTTCTAATTCTTGAGCAGTACGATCACATATTGAATGCGGATTATTGTTTCTCCTCCATTTCAAATACAGAGTTCGTAGCTTAATCTTATTTCATGCAAATTCCTTATCTGTCTTCTAAATTGTATCTAATTTAATTAAAACTCAACTTGTGCAAAAGCTTCACTTGTAGAAATCTATATCTGTGCGCACGTGAAGTGATAAGCAGTACTAGTATGTTGCCGTGAATTCATTGTTTAAGTGATGTACTGAAATATCAAAATATGAAGGACGTGATGTGATTGAAATGGCGTTTCATTACATCGAAAGTCTGCATCGATTTCAGGTGATTTATTATATTTTGCTTTTATTCTAGAGTTTTATACACTTAATTTCTTGTCAGGAAAATTTTGATGGCAGGAAGAGATGTAACGCAATATAAATACCAAATTCTCAGCTGTTCTGTGAATTCTCTTCTAATTATCAATACAAAGAATAAATGCAATTAATTATTCCATTATTTTCATTGGTATTTATTAGTGATCAGTTTACTGAATAGTTTCTGAATATTGTGGAATATGATTACATCAATTAATTTCATTGGAGAAATACTGGATAATATACATACTCTATCTGAGTATATAATTTGATCGCGGAGATGATTATGATTCATGTTTGGTAAGTGTTTGCATTAGTTACTTGTGACTAACTTCAGTTTAGAGCTTCCTTTGCATTATGCGGTTATTATTTATTATGACTTTTTTTTGGATAACTTTCTGAGAAATGCATCACAATTGTTTGCATATTCTTAATAAATGCAGAAAATTGCAAAATGTCTTAAAGGCACTATGTATTTTGTCATTTGTCACTACTGCTTATGTGCTGGATATGTGCTTACTATATGTTTTTCTTCATTTCCTATTGTGAAAGAAAAATCTGAATTTTGATGTCAAAAAGTATGTCTTGTGAAAAAAAGATAACTTGATAAGCAGTTTCAGTTCTATTCCCTCAATTTTTACGTACTCCTGTAACTTGGAAGTGCGTGTTTGATTGTATTGCAATGTTTTGACTAATATTAAGCTGAAAATACCCAGTGTGTAATTGCGACTTAATTGCTGAACTTTTTTGCTGAAGTGATGCTAGCTAGATAATTGGAATTAAGTTCCATTATATTAAGCTATATAATTATTGCAAAGTCTTGTGGGTCTTTATTCAGTATTATATTTAGTTAGGTGAGTGGTGACTGTAGACAGTACTGTGAATGAAATAAGGAATTCCAGTTTTGGAAGTGTGTGAGAGTTGTTTGCTATCGAACAAAGAGTGTTGCAGCTTTGAAGACATGCATAATTGTACTGCATTTGAATGTAACCATATCCAACTATTGGTGTTTGATGTTAATTAATCTATTAAAGGCAGCTTGTACCGGGTGAGTAGCTCATGCACTCAACTCAGATGTCATGAAGTTCTTTACGCAGTGTGAGAACATATTTCTTACTGAGACATATCATCTTGGGAGCGAGTGTTTGATGTGATGATCAATTGGAAGGTGGGAGAAGACGCTCCTACTAAATGCAGGGAACAAGACAGTTTGAAACATTGTTTTGGTGAAAGAATTGACGTGGTTATGGATGGAAACATGCACATGAAGGCCAGTTCTGTATCCAAGCTGACTAGTGACGCAGCTAAACTGATGTGGTAATTGATTATTACTAAAGTGAAAGAACGCTTGCTGGAGGTCTCTCTCTACATGGTATATACGGCCCCTCATTTACTAGGCGTATAGTGGGGCAAGACGCCAGTTGTGCACGTGTATGATTCATCCTCATCCTCTCGAGGGGCGTGTCTCTGGAGGTGCTCTGCTTCTTCCTCTCCGTATTCTTTTCCAGCACTGATACATCTGCCGACCCTCTGCTCACTGTGTTTCGCGGTGTCTGTGCAGCATCGTAGGGGTGGGGTGAATCGATCGATGTAGTCAGTGCAAGGAGTTTTGCTATCAGAGGTGGGTGTGTGCGTCGTTTGTCCTCCACAACGGGTTCTTTCCTCTCTTATCTCTAGTTTTCTTCCACACTCATACACATGCACATCGGCAGACTGACAGAAGCACACACACACGCTTGCACACGCACGCACACACGCATGCGTCGTCGGGCAAAGCGTAGTGAGCGGCTGACAAGTTTGGCATGTATTGAGCGTTATCGGGGGATAGTGACGGTAGTACAGCTCAACATATCCTCATCTCTAGGAATGCAGCGGGGTAGGATGGAGGGCATGAGAAGTTTGGCTCGCTCGTCCTGATGTCCCGCCCTTCTGACCTCTCCCCTCCCCCGCTGTACCAGGGTGGAAGTTGTATGCATGGTGAGCTATGGTAGCATTCCTACCGAAATAATCTTTTTTGTATTAGGCTTTGCTGTTTTTTTATTGTGCCTTGGCAATGCCATGATGTGATGGGATTGCTGGCATCCTCGAGAATGATCTCGATGGATTGATTTCAGTTCGCTGTAATAATAGGTTGAACGGCGTGTGAAGGTGCAGTAGTAGTAGCAGCAGCTGCTGCTGTTGCTACCCAGCAAGTATACGGTTACAAAGCCACTCAGAAAGTATCTTCTGAATATATGTCTTATCTTTATGTATGCACATATACCACGTAACAAAGATAGCAATAGCAACTGTATTTAACGGCAGTGCTGGCCGCATTATTTTCTAGTTACTTCTATTTTATCTGCACTTATACTCACTTGCAAGCAGTATTTATTATATTTGAATTTGAATTGAAAAAAAACTGAGGAAGAAGACCACGAAAGTTAAGAATTGTGCACATATATATTTATATTTATAAGTGCGTAATCATGGCATCAACCAGCAAGTTATCATTCCGAGCAAGGAACTTGGATGCTACAAAGTCGATGCCTGTGTATTGCGCGCAAGAGTTACCTGACCTTGCGGAATGTACGCCAATCAATCGGGCAGTAGCTCAGATGCCGACGGGTATGGAGAAAGATGAAGAAAATGTAGGTATACTTATCTGATTACAGTACACTTATTTTTGTTCGTTTCATCTTTCGTCGGTCTTTTGCTATTACCTTTTCATTTTATTGCGTAATACCATCATACTCTTTTGCAATTAAGCACTTTACTACTGCTTTTACTATCATGTATGATTTCATCTCGTCTTATTGAACACAGCTCCTAACTGCTTAGCAGTAATTATACATCTTTCATACTTTTTCACGCTACGTCCATCACTGCTCGTCGTATCTGTTGAACATATCAGGCTGTTACGCATTTTATCATGAACAAATGGCTACGGAAACATCCATATGATCGGAATTTAATGTCAAGTTTAAACATGAGGCAGGACCTTAGCAGTGTTCACAAATGTTCCTATGACCAAGCATCATCAAGAAGTGGAGAAATAATTCAGTTAGAGGTGTTAATAACTGATTGCAATGTTATTTAAAAACGTAGAAATAAAGCGTATAGTATGGACTATAAAGTGTTGAAGCGATTGTGTGTTGTTTCGATTTTGCTTATTCTGGAAGCATCTTTTGTGTTTGCTGAAGTGTGAAAGTCATATTTGTCAGGTCTTGCATATTTCTGAAAAAATCCAGTCTCTTATCATGTCAATCATGTGCAATAGCAGTTTGTAATGGTATACTTTTCAGTCATTGTCATATTTGTTAATTGACGTGATGTGGTCTAAAAGTTTATGGTTTCACTTATAGGGATGTCTGTTGTTGACAGTTACATACACTTGTGTTTATTAAAATAACTTCTGAATTCTCGTAATGCATCAAGTTTTTTTTCTTAGGTTTTATTTTGAAATCAGAGTTTAGCATTTTCTTTTAAATTTCACTGTAACTTCTTGACCTTAGTTTTCTTCATGAATGAATGAACAAGTGTAGATGATTTATCAATATTTTGCAGTCTGCTTGCATATATCAAAAGTTGTTTAAAGATCATTTCAGTTAATTCATTCCGGCTTTTCAATACTTCATACATAATTTATTGTTTTTACTTATGATCAAAAAGATTTAGTTACTAATCCAGTGTTTAACTTTGTTTTGAGTAAATTCACCTATTATTGTGCATGAGATATAAATCTGGTTAAATTTACAGAGGTCTTCTTTTCAACAATAATTGCCCAGTAGAGTATCATGATTGCTAACACAATCGTCTTTAAGTATGTTGTAGTGGCTGATTGGATGATCTGTAGTTACTGCTGCATTGCCCCTTGTCTTGATGGGATACACTACTGAGGTGTTACTTAGAGGTATTTGAGTGTTAAATAAATCATGACAAAATGAAAGTCCATCATTTGCAATGAAATGATAGCCGTTATTACTGTTAATGAACTCAGTACTGTGTTGTGACTAAAGGATTGAGTACGTGTAAGTGAGGAATCAGTAATTATTGGAGGTCTGTGTAGCATAATTCATTCCATCACATCTCTTATTAAGTATGTTTCCAGGAAGATCAAGAAAAATCTGTAGTATATATCAATGATGCGATTGTTAAATATATAACCAGTGAACGTGACTTGGATTCATTTCAAGATAGGTAGTTCGCTCGAAAATTCATTTCTGCAAGCAAGCATTGTGTTGCATTTACTTGTGATAAATAGATAAATATGGATGTTGGATTAGTAGAAAATTAGGCAGTTGAGTTGTGAATTAATTCTTATCTATTGTGGTGATAATTATTGTGATGTAATAATGAATGGAAGTAATGATTTGGCACAGTCCAGCACATATCTGAGTAGTATTACTAAGAATTATTGTACATCTATGAAATTATGCATAATAATTGCTCTGAAATTTTTCGCAGCTGCTTTGAAAGGTTTAAAGTAGTAGGAACGATTCATTGATAAAAGTCGAGTCAGTCGGCTTGATAATAATCTTATCGTTTGTAGGTGATCGAAATCAAATCTTGCTCTCTTTATGTTGCTTTGAAATAGGAAGGGGAGAACATTGTCCATTATTTCTTTTCATTCAGTTATATAGCTGTGAGTTGGTAAGTAGCAGCGAGTATGATAGAAAAGAAAATGAAGTACTGATGTAGATAAGATTTTACTAAAATTAGTTTGGTTTATTTGGATGCAGTATTGTTTCGAATCCACCCTTCTACTTTTGTATATTTGATTTGAAAGTGAAGCTTTATATATAAATAGAGCTCAAAGTTGTAAGTGCCTCACTTATATTCACTATCGCGCTCTCAAAAGCAGAACCTCCTAATATTCATTTTGTAATTTGTTATATAAGTAGAAGGGTGAATTCGAATATATATCACCATGATCAGTTCAGCTTACTCGTGTTTCAAATGTTAAAAAAATTTGTGTAAAATAAAGATTCATTTTGGCTCATGTAATTGGTGTGTAAATAGTCTATATTTTGTTAGCTCTGTCACTCTAAAGAAAGATATGTTAACGGTAAATCAACCTGTTTAAGAGTACTTAAAGTGGGATTAGTTAATCTTTACATTCACTTATTTTTGGCTGTGAATGTAGACTGAGGATTTGTGAAATAATTACTTTTAGGAGTCTCATTTACAAGAGGCAATCCTTGCACAGCAGGCCAGCACATCGGGTATTGCTGTAGAAAATCATCTCATCCCAACGCCAAAAGTTTTCACTGTCGATTGTGGTTACTACGATGCTGTTTATCCAGTTCAGCCAGCACCATCTATCAATCAGCTCATCAAAGTTCAAGGTATAAATGCCTCACTTATACTCACTCTCGTGTTCTTAAAAGCAGGATTTCCTAATATTCATTTTGTACTTTGTTTCTATCCACATTAATTTTTTCCATCTTGAACTTGTTACTGTGAATTATATATGTCACTCTCATCTTATTCATTCAACATTTTTGCCTCCTAACTTTGTCAACTCTAACCATCCTACGAGATGATTATGAAATAGTTGAATCTACATGTAGTAAATGATGATTTCATCTCTCTTTTATGGGCAAGTATTTTCACAAATCTTGATCCACATATAACATATTTGCTTTGAGGAATGCTGAAATAATTTCTCATTTCACCTTTCGCTGTATTAATGAAAGCAGTTGACTTGTAAATGACTTAGTCCTTCTGTTTATTTTTAAGTTTTCATCACCAGCTTCGTAGTTAGTAATGGAAATGAATTTTCGGCCAATTTGAATAGGAACTCAGCCATTGCAGAACTTGTTGTTACACTTTCTAGTAATAATTTCATTTCTGAGTCTTGCGCAATAAAATAGATCATTCCAGATATTTTGAAGAGCAAAGGATAGGCTGTATTGTGGTTTATTTTTTTAAATGACTATGAGAGTTCGCGCAAGCTGATATGTTTGACAAGTGTATTCAACTTATGCTGTTGAATGTGCGAAAATTTGACTGATCTTATTATAAATTTTATTTGCTATGTCTAATGCTAGAAAATGGAAAATTTGATACAAATATCCATATGACAAAAATGTCAGCTTTTTTGACTTCGTGTACTCTGCAGGTAACTTTGTACGTAATGTAGTATTCAGTTAGTCAGCTATTGCTTTTTTTTGTAAATTTATGGCAAGAAGATTCTGATTGATCAGAAATAACGTTTACTAAACTCAGTGCTACACACATACCTTTTGAATGATCAAATGGAAAATAATTTGATTTCAGGATAGAATTGCGATTCACGCTAGTTCTTAATTTGTTAGTAGATTTCCCATAACTCTTCCATTTTTGTATTTGTTAGACACATTTCTGTCTGAGATGCATCTATGCTTCTTATTAAAAATTACTTTTGTGATTCAGCGGAGTTCCTAGAGTTATATAAATTTCAATACCATATATATATATAGCTAATAATAGAATATTTTGGTAATAAAATCATTATTTATAAGAGGGGGACTTGACCACTCAAATTGGCAAGTTTTATACCCGCTAATCTTTTCATTTGTGCAATGGTTGACTAGTAATTCTGTTTCAATTGGATTACTAATTAAAATGCTTCATATATAACCACTAATGAGATTGAGTGGTCAAGTACTCAATCAGTACTAATGAGATTGAGTACTTGACCACTCAATCTCATTAGCAGGCATATATGAAGCATTTAAGGTGTAGCATTGAATCATTTTTGTCATTCTTAAAATTAGAGTCATGTTATCTTTTTTGTACTTGTCAGTTCATGTTCAACAAATTTTGAGAACTTTTGTTGTGGAAATTTTCGGTCGTCGTGTCACATTTTGGATATAAGACTTGTGTAGATGTTTAGTCCCAGAGTTTCATTACAGCTTTTCAAGAATTCTGTAGAATTACTTATTTTTATTGAAAGAGTGTGTATTGTGGTAGAGCTATGAAAAATCGCCCGAGTGTCTGAAATTGAAAGATAATTTTGAAGGAGATTAGAGTTATTCATTTTCTTCTACATGGATTGACTATTACCATTATAGCTTCATTATCACTTGGAAATGAAGAACCTGAATACGATATCGACAGTGGAGACGAGGCATGGTTGGCCGATAGGGGGGGGCATGTTGCGGAGAGTGACTTCGAGAAGATGATGGAGTTATTGGAGAATGCCAGCAGTGGTTTACAAATATGTCAACCTAATGAAGCACATATATTGCTCAAAGATTTTGAAACAGATCTCGTTGATGATGTATATGATTACTGGTTACAAAAGCGCAAGGTATACAAATTATTTGTTTAATTAAATTTAAACGACAAAGCATGAAGCTAGACTCTGATTAGCAGTGTTTTATCAATCCTTTTCTGCAATTTCGAGTACACTATAGTTGATTTTTCCACGCTGCACTTTAATTCTCCTCAAGCGATGATAGTAGGGACGACGATCTTCTTGTCTTACACTTGTTACTTCAGTTTATATTTTCTGTTTGTAGGGATGGTATGAATTTTAGGATGCAGCCGCATCACGTAAAATTGCCTCATTGATCCCGCGGGTTAAAACAGATGCTAGAAGGGATGCATCTAGTTCTGATATGGCGTATGTAGCATTTCGGCGACGTCTGGAACGAATGCAAACTAGAAAAAATCGAAAGAATGATGAGGATTCATATGAAAAAATCCTTAAACTTGGCCATGATCTGAGCAGAGCTGTTGCTCTCTTTGATATGATTAGGCGAAGGTAAAGGATGTAAACTGTGTCTCTTTTTTTCTACAATCAGTTTTTTATGACACGATGGGATACATGAAGTACTTAAATTATAGATTCTGAAATGATTTTCAGAGAACATGTTAAACAAGCTATCGTAGATCTCGATGAGAAAATATGTAAAACTCGGTGGAACATGAGTGATTTTGATTCCGTCATTTACAATGATATTTTGACTCAGATAAAGTTAGAGCGAAACATGGCTACAAGTCCTATCGAAGATTCTCAAGTTAGTTTAAATTTGTGTTAGTATTAGCATTTTTGTTTACTTCCGTTTTAAGACTTTATTCAGTATTAAATTTTCTTTCAATTACTTAGATTTTCAATTCATCCTATGTCTTTTTCTGGATGTACAAATTACTACTAGTTTTTTCGTTCTTCGCACTAGACTTCATTAATCTGCAGCAAGAAATTATGAGATTAAATTCTCTGTTAACAGTACATATGTAGTGATTTTTTCATCAATTTTTGTGCTGTCGGTTCCAGGATGAAATGCTGATTACTATGTCACCATCAAAAATAAAGGGGCAAAAAAGAAAGCGACATTCCAAGAATTCGTTATCTGTAAGCGATAACGATTTAGTCACAAGATCATGGCTGAGGCGAAATGCAGAAGTGAGTGTTATTTGAAGTATTCTGATAAAGAAAAAACTTACCGAGAAAATGTTTGTATTACTCTAAGAATTGACGCAATTAGTTTTTTATCATCGCAGCATTAATCACAAATGTTTGTATAGAGTTGTTTATAGTTAGACTCTTTGCTATTTGTGTACTGGATTTTAGTAAATCTGTGAATGTATTCAGTTGTGGAACAAACCGGCGATCGCTGCTAATGTACTTAATTTTGGGACTTCGCCTAGTACAACTCCATCATGTGATGTGGAACGTAATGCGGAAGCAGCATTAGATGGTAGATATACGTTTAAGAGACGCCGTGGATGTATATATCGATCGAGTTTGTTTTCACATTCTGCAGAAGGTAAAAGTTCTTAATATTCTCAACGATTTTCTTGTTTTCTAGAGTGACTGCTCAAAACTTGATGACTTGGCATACTAAACTTTGTAATTCTATATGTTTTCAGTTCCCAAAATTTGTCCTGCCGAACGTTTCTTTCGAACGTTTATGCCATCTGAGCAAGGTACACGATGTATTGGATATGCACGACGAAGAATGGGACGAGGAGGAAGGTTGTTCGTTGTTTTTATTAGAAAACTTTATTACTTCGAAATTTTGCTTGAGAGTCATAGATCTGATAATGTATCGGAATTATAACTTTGCTTACCAGGATTATTTTTGACCGCGTGCTGTTATCCGAACCTTCAACATCGCAGTCGGCACCCGATCCTCCATTCACTCCTGTTATTGATACTACAAAGTTTGTTTTCTAATCGTTCTACTGCTATCTTAAGCTTTGTCACTAATGTTTGTATAGATTGGTTATGTAGTTCATAGATTTTAATCTCAGTTTCATTTTTCAGGAGTTACCAATGTAGGTTGATAACTGATAATGACAGGAAACATGAATCATTGTCGGATTCTGAAGACAATGAATGGGACGAAAACGATGAGCAACAATATAGAGAGCGAGAAGAATTGTATGCAAAACGAATTTTCGGCATGTTAGGTGCAGATTCCACACAAAGGCGCGCAAGCGGCGTAAGCATTAGTAATTTGCTTAATTAAAGTCAAGGATTTCTTATTTATATCAATTTTTTCAAACGTAACATTGCCCCACTAAAAGAATAAGGTTTAGTTTTTAAATTTTCGTCTTTGACAATCTTGTTTCAGAGGGATGGTACTTTTCGTGGTAGCGGAGAGCAAGTTGTAGTTCTTGGAGAAGACACTACATCAATACCCGTTGCTGGACAAAATATATCAACTAATGGCGTTCAAGAAACAGAACACTTGCGAATTTTGAAGTGCGTTTTTTCCTATCTTTCTACGTCTTAACTTGTTACTCATTAGGAATTAGTTCATTAGAATTTTTTTTAAGTTTGCAACAAAATGGTCCACCCTTGAATGTACATGTAAGATCAGTAAGTGATTGTGGTTCACAGCCTGTTTTACTTACGGCATCTGTTGCTGGGAAAGTAGAAAAGGTGACGCCATTGCCAACGTCTATAAATTACCAAGTAAGTACTTGTCTGCATTGGTTTTTTGCTTTATATGAAAGACATTTTCAGTCAGCGATTATGAATTTTCACTAGGAAAGTTTACTTTGAAAATTTTTTCAGCTAAAGCGGGTATCTGATCATTCCTCATCCAAAGCGTCACTGTTGTCGAAAAGCAACGAATCTTCGGTTTTTCACACACATCTCCCGCCGCCACTGCATCCTTCTTTGGAAGTAATAGCGACGGGAGAACAGACAGTTCGTCCGCTCCGAACGTTTGAATATATCACTAGCCCCAATGTGCTAGCTCCATCTCAAACTCTTAGCCTTGGTGTACTAGCTCCATCGCAAGCTCTCGGTTCTGGTGTATTAACTTCATCTCAAACTCTCAGTTCTTGTGTATTAGCTTCATCTCACGCTCCCAGCTCTGGTATGTTAGTTTCATCTCAGGCGCTTAACTCAGGTGTACTGGCCCAATCTCAAACCCTCAGCTCTTGTGTGATGACATCATCTCAAAAGCTTGGCTCTGGCGTTATGGCTTCACCTCAGACGCTAATTCTTACTACTTCGCAACCAGCAAGGCATGATCGCGTTGAAAGACACGTAATTCCTCTGCCTTCTCAAGAGTATTTCATTGGCGGGCAAAGTGTAAGACCGAAGGTAGATTTTTTTTCATACAAGTTTTGATTCTTTCTGGTAATCCAGAATTTGACATTTTTTGACAATGACATTGAATGGAGATACGCATAGTCTCTAGCGATGTTTTATTCTAGAGAGGGGGACGACGTCGACCCATGACTGCAAACGTTGCACAACTTACATCATCATTTTCGCGATCGGAAACGAATCAACAGCGTTATAGCGTGTTCGGATTTAATGGGGACGTCACTCAAGCTACATCTTGTGTGGATACTAAACGCCTTGAATTAGCAATTAAAGGATCTGGAGCTCGCATTAAGGTTTACTTGAAGGGGAATTGAGTGCTATTATATTCCTTTATATTTTGTTAGTACTTAAGTAATCTGCTTAAAATAATTTGTAGATAAACTGATTGTGGCACTACTAAAAAAATATTACCTATAAGCAGCATTGTGTTTCAGATTTGGGATACTCTTTAATAGAGAAAAGTTCGATCTTGAGTATTTTGCAGTAAATGTTTCATTTTGTATAGTTTTCAGCCTCCTCCTATAATCGCACCATCTCTGTTACATCCATGTCCATCAGAAACCAGAACTCTACGAGATCTCTTGTTGGGAACGGGATTGACGAATATGAAAGCAGCATTAAATAAGCCAGCTTCAGCTAAGACATCCAGTACTCCGCATCACGTACCTGCTGTTAACGACAAACATCGTTACACACAATATACCAATATCGGTAATTGTAGGTCTTATTTTTCATAATATCATCAAAAATGTTGATGCTATTTATATTTGAAAATAATGCTTTTATTTATACAGAAAAAAGCTTTTTGGACATGATTTTTATGTGGTCATAAATTTCTAAAGTAATGTGGATGCTTGATTAATTTGTGGTGTGTATTTTGCAAAGTTTAATTATCTTTTATTATTTAGCTGTTTTGTGGAAGTAATTTTTTGGTTCCGTTCAAGTTTTCATGACCGCTCTTGCATATTTTGTGAATTATGAGGAAATTCGTTCACTTGCGAATTACGATCAAGTCATCTAAAACTCTCATTAGTTCTCTAGGATTTCCTCCTTCAATACATACCAATCATTTCCAGCAACCGAAGGTGTACCTCCGCCGGTACCGCATGTCGTAGCACCAACAGTAGCACCAAAACCATCATTTCGTAATTATTTTGCCGCTACTGAACCAAAAAGTCAGGCACCGATGGCAGTAATAAGTCGAGCGTCTTTGAATGGAACTCAGGTTGATTCAAGACGTTGGTTATTTCGTTTTCACAACTGTTTTCTGTTATCTTCCTATTTTTGTTGTACTTCAAGCTGCAGAATAATTCTATATTCTTCCACTTTTGATCATAAAACTGTGGACTTTCTGCATGTAGGAACGTTTTTTAATGCTTAATACGTTTTCATCTAAATATTTGTTAAATTCCAAAGTATATGTCTCAGTAATGTTAGAAAATCAAAAGTTAATTTACTTGGCTATAAGCAAGGAATCTACATGTAGTAAATTGACAGTCTGTAAATAAATTTTTCATTTTTTTAGCTAGCTTGCTTTTGCCATTGCCATTGTATCTTTCTTGATAAAAATGTTGCGTACCTAATTTAGGCAAGTAATTTTTGAATTTTTGAAGTTCTGCGTAGTTTAATTGCACAGTAGCTTAGTATTATTCTTTATTAGAAAGTTTTTGCAGAGAGTATGGTAGATATTGGAACAAATGGAATTGGGAATGAACGTGAAGTTGAACAAGCAGCCCATCAAACGAAATGTAGGGTGAATAGCTCTTCATCAATGCTCAGTGTTACAGTTGGTACCGAAATATCGTTGGGAGGGAGTGTCAGTAGTCGAAGTGGAAAAGGTTATTTGGCAGCTACCACCACTACCACCACCCCTGATACAGCCACTGTTACATCGGCATCTACAGAAAGTTCATTTCCCCAGCAGGTAGTTAAGAAGGAAGATCCGTTAAGCAGCGCAACTACCAGCAGTCATCTTGATATCACTGCTTGCCATGGAGTAATCAGCTACGCCATTAACTGAATCGATCCTTGACATACTTCGTTACTTCAGCACAGTGATGCATATTACATTGCATTTTTTTGTAAATATAATTTTGAATATAGGGAGTGAAGGAATTTTTATCCAGAGGTCGATGTGAGAGAAGGGAGCATTGAATTTGTACGAATAGTTCTTGTGTGATTATTGTAGAAGAAAGCAATTGGTAAATTAAGTTTTTTTTAACCTCAAAATTGTTCTTTCAGTTCTTGATAACTTTACATTTCAGAAAGATGAAATGTTTTCTTGCTTTGTACAGTTAAATAAAAATGTCAGGTATGTAAGTCTGTGTCTGTAAAATAGTGTCATGTATGTATTGCTGTTAGTTTGTGGAACTTACTACAAACTTCGCTTTGTACGATTTAATGTACTATTGAAGTGCAGGAACACGAAAGAAATTGAAAGTGGTGCCATGTCCGTTCCATACAGCGAACTGAAGTTCTTTTGAAATACAAACCTCTTTTACGTTATATTGTTATTTTTTGCGGAAATGAGGATTTTGGTTTGTACTCAAGTACGTGTATTATTAGTCCTGATAGTTACTCAGCATGAGCGAAAGTAAACCAATGGCGAGTATATATTATGTGCATTGTTATATGGTTTATTTTTGTGTTCCGTAAGATGTTGATATGATACTGTGAAAGAGTCCCATGTAATGAATCATCATCATTTGCTACCATAGATAAAAATTATATATAATTAAGAAAGAAAGTCATATATATTTCGGTTTGTGTAAGGTGAAGCCATGCTGCTTTTTACAGAAGTATTCACATTTTGATATTTTAGCTTATTGCAAAATTTCTTCTACACTCATGTCAGTGGTCTCAGTGTTTTACTTTTTTGTTTCCAATTTTTGTTGCTTATTTGATAAATTACTCAATGTGCATTAATATGATCAACCCCTTGTCACTATCATATGACTATTACTAATTCCTGCAACTTCTGTCGTTATATTACTGCAAATCTCTACTGTTGCAACCATTATATTGATTCTTATGCAGAGATTTTCACTTTCAATGAGAATAATGAGAACATGAAAAGTAAAACTGTATTCACTACACGATAAGTCTACTGCACTTTTTTCATTTTATATAATCATATCATGCGTTGTTGATTATCTTCCATCTATTTGTCTGTGTTACTGAGCGCAAGTAATTGCATCAACGAGTGAATGCACTGCTATAATTGTCAGAAATAAAAGTGAAGAATACGTTGAGGGGCAGACTTTAAAATCTTTTAGTTGTGTGCTTGCTATCTGTACTCGATAAAGAAGTAGGAGGAAGCTTTCTGTCGCGGTCGTTTGGAAGATTTTATTGGTGGGTCTTAGGACATTATGTCCTAGGTTCTTAGGAGGTATAGTTTCACTGTTGGTTCGTGTAAATCAGTACTTACGAGAGGTAGGCACGTGTAACAGTGCACACTGCAGAATCGGTTTGGAGTTCTTTCTAGAAGAAGAAGGTCGGAAAAAAGTGGTCGACAGTTTGCGTTAGGATGGCAGAATAAAATAAACATACTTGTGGTCATGTGAATGCGTGATTTACACCTAGTCTTGGTACAGGTGTTATTCAAGTTGTCCATTTTTTTCTATTTGCAGGACAAACTGTTGAGAATGATCCAAGTTGGGAGTCATGTAATAATTCAAAAAATGGGTGGTGAACATATTCGAGTGTGCAAGATTTCTCGGAGGGCGAAGATTTTGATTGAGAAATTGCGATTTGAAATCGATGGTGCAATTGACCAGCCATATGGATTGTTTGAGGCAGGTTTTTGATTTATTTTACTCTTGGTGTCCTTGAGATTTACAATTCGGTTACTGACTTGCATCAAATATTTACAAGGTCGGGAAGAAACTTGTGATTTCAGGTTTCTGCTGGGAAATTAACTCGTGTTAAACCGGAAAAGATTCCTACTGTTTTCGATTTTGGTATGATTTTTCGTAGAACACAGAATATTAATCTAGAAGTCATTTTACTACGCAAGTACGGAAATTCATGTACTTGACATAGAGATTCTGAGAGATCAGCTGTATGCGCGCGAGTCATCTCGTATAATAATGTGTTAGTAGGATAACCGTTAAAAGTCTAATCTTTTGATTTCCGCTTAGTTGTATGTAATAACTCATTTGGTCTGGATAATGTTTGTAAATGATGCTATAGTACTGTAATATAAATAATTATTAGATTGTGCTACAAGCTCATCGCCCAAATCAAATGGCGTCACTAATACTGCGGTAGTTTCGAAATCATTGACCGATGAGATAGGAAACGTGAATATAGCTCAAGCAAGGCAGACAGTTACGCAAGACGAAATCATTAAAATGAAAGATACAGGCGTACCTGCGGAGCAGTTGGTAATGTTAGTGCATAGTTTGAATACTTATCATTTTTTAGTCTGTATTGTTAAGAATGATTTCAACGAATTTGTGCTCCTGCAAAAAACACATTTTGTTGATAATATTGAGGAGATGGAAATCAGTTACAAGACTTAATTTAATCGTATGTAATTAATTTTTGGTTATGAATTGAGATCCATAAAATTCAGGTTTTTCTCTTGTCACTTAACATTATATAATTTTTATAGTCATTTATTATCCAAAACTTGAAAATACCACATACTATAATGCGAAGAAGGGAGGGATTAATAATTTGATCGAAGTGGTCATACTATTAATCGAAGTAATCATAGTATGATTACAAATGAGATACTTGAACTATTTTCCATGTCGCTTTTTCATACAGTGAGCGTGATATTTCATTTCTCAAATATTTGCAGATTGCCAGATTAGTCGATGGTAGCACATCATTTTCAGAACGGACAATTTATTCACAAAATAAATATATCAACAAAAAAGCAAAGAAACACTCCGATCACGTTTATCTTTTGAGACCGACGTTACGTCTTGTTGCTGAATCTTATTATAAGAAAGATCCTGAAAGGGTTGCACATCTTAGGTACATCCTCAGTTTAATAGGATTCTTGGAAAAAGAAAATAATATTTTCTCGCTACAAAATTTACTCTATTATATCGAACAGAATTAAGTTTCTCTTTGTTTATAAAAATGTAAGCTGGTGCTAACTAACAAAAGCTCACAATTATTAAACATATTTACTTGATTTAATATGACTTTGTATCGAAATCAATGTTTGTAATGTTTTCATACATTTTATGTGTAAAACAAAATAGTTTTATCAGTTTATTTTTAGAGTGGATTTGTTGTCTCATATTTTGACACTAAGTGGTATTCATTCTGGTTCACGTTGTATTGTTTTTGATCAGTGTTTGGGTTTGTTAACGTGCGCTGTATTAACTCGTCTTGGTGGTTCAGGAGCTTGTATTCATTTGCATCGCGGAAGTATAGCACAAGCAATACCATGTGTTGATAGTATGGATTTTGATAAAAAAGTTAGTTTATCTTAATCTTGCATTTAAAAAGCGAAGTTTTGATGCTAAATTCCATGGCGTTGCTGAGTTTTTAATTTTTTTCGTGGTTTTTTTTTTCAAGTGGGTTTCTCATTATGTTTTCAGACAAGTTCGGTTTTTATGCCGCTGTGCATATCCAGTTTACTGAAAGGATGCGAGGAAAAGCTTGACGAAAATAAGGATTTTGCTGTGAAACATTTACCCACAGTTTGTCGAAATGATAAGTGTCTAGAAAAAGAAATGGAAGTAGGTGAGGAAATCTTGAATGGGAAAGAGGAAATTGCTGACAAACAAAGAAAGCAGGAAGATAGCAAAGATGTCGAAGTGAGTGTTGGAGTGGTGTTTTTCTGTTCATTCTGCGTTCTTCGCATTTTAAATACAATAGTTTGTGTAATTTTTGCAGAATATTGTGTCTGATCCCTTTGAGAAAAAAGCAGAAAGACAGCGGTTGCAACGCCAAGCTTGGCAGCTAATGCAAAATGCCGATATTGAAATATTATTTATTGCTACTAGAAGTGTAAATCCAGTAGATATCTTGGAGCGAACATGGTCATCGTTACGATTATCGTCAACAGTTGTTGTTTATTGTCCATTTGCTGAGGTGAGTCTTTATTTTCGTATGTAGTGATGTGAATGAAGATGAAATTGCTGCAACTAACAAGCATGTAACAAAAAAAGTCTGAGTGAAGATTTGTAATCTGTTGGTCATTAATTTCATTCAGATATAGCGTGAGATGTATTTGCTTGATAAGAAATTTGAGTGATAATTTTGAATACTTAAAAATCACTAATTATAGATTTTTATTACACTCCCATTCTCTTCTTATAGTTATCTGACAGTTTCACATGCATCCACTATTAGTTCTTTGATTTATGGTACTTACAGTTGTTGTAAGTTTTGTGTTGATCAACTGCGCACATCAGAATGAAGGATCAACTGTTCATCTTTTACTGTGTTAATCAGTATTTGATTTTTAAAGATTTTTATAAAGTTTTAGATCTATCCTACTTCTGTTCGCTTTTGCAGCCCCTTTTCTGGACGTACCATTGGTTAAAGTCGAAGAACGCGGTTCAGGTGCATGTTGTGGACGCATTCTATCGCAGCCATCAAGTACTACAAGATCGTTCTCATCCAATTATGCAGCAGTTCATTACAGGTGGTTTCATACTATCTGCCATCAAAGTAGAACAACGATGTTGATTGGACTTTTCCAGTGCACAGTGCATTGTAAAATTAATTTTCGCTATATTTTATCATGAATTTAAAAAATTTGTTTTGACATTTGTTCTCCAAATCTTAATTAGTTCAGCGTTGCTTTACTGCTTCTTATTGGTTTTCTTCAGTGATTTTCAAGGTCACAAATACGGAGTGGTATGATTTCCTTCGTATCTGTGAAACAACAGCATAACACTCTTAAACCTTCATCTCCATTAAAATATCGTATAAGACTGCCTCATACTGAAATCGAACCGACGATCTTCTGTTTGCAAGGCAGTCTGTAGCTGAACTAATGAGGCTTATAAATGCTTATCCTCAGAATTATCACGAGCTTATCACAGAATCCACCAACATTGCAATTATACAATAACTGATGTCATTTGCACAGTCACTTAATAACTATTTCTTTTAAGTGTCTTCTACTTTTTCCATGTTCCTCTATCAAATGTTCGAAAACAATCACTTTCCTTACAAGCAAACGTGCACAAGAATTCGACAAATTTTTTATCAAAACATTTGAAAAGTCTAAATCCATAATCCTATTACAGTATAATAACTTTATAATATATACCGATGACATTTGACCTACAAACATGCGACATTTTTAAAAGCCAGAATCTATAGCGTTCTTTACAAGTACCAACAATCCACTATCAAGTATAGTCCTATACTGTGTTTGACAGCAACAACACTTGCATATCCATCACATTAGTTCCCGATGGTCCACAAATAATATGTGACTTGCCATTATTGAAATCTTTCCAGAAATGATAAGAGTCACTATTGTTTAGAGACGCGTCGATCAATTTTTTCGTGATCTCCGCATTCATTTTCAAAATATACCGCACATCATCACTAGTCAGTACAGCTCCAGCAGCATCTGTTGGTCCATCTTGACCATCGGTCCCGGCGCTCAACAATGCAAATTCAGTTCTTTTCTGGCAAGGATCCCAGTGATCAAGCAATTTTGACAACGCAGTAAGCACAATTTCTTGATTACGACCTCCTAAACCACCTCCTCTTATTTTTACCGTGCATTCACCACCGAAAAGCAATGCTATTTTGTCTGCAAACGTAAGCAAACTTCGAACTTTATTTACTGAACAATTAAGAACAATAAAAGTTAAATATAGTCTCGAAAATTGCAAACGATAACAGAAGTTACCTCCAGATGGTATAATACTGCCAGATGTAGCCAAGCAAACAGATTGCAGTACTTCAATACATTTTTTGCCCTTCATTATTTCAATTAAAATATGAGCAAGCAGGGACCCATAAATATCAGCATCTTCGGCAATGTTACTGCTTACTATATGACACTTATAACCACATCTTTTTAACGTCTCAGCAGCAGCAAATAGCGCAAGCTTGTTGTTTGAAACTATGTAGTTTTGAATATCCATGTTCTAAAAGATTTTCGGTTGCCTTTATATGCTTTTTAAGTGCCAGCTCTAGAATTTCACTTTCTTGAAGTATGCACAACTGGTTTTGAAAATTTATTTGTCGAAATCGCAGAGAAAATATGCGAAAAAAGTGAAATACAAGAAACTTCCTACATACAAATAGTAGTCTACTTCACCTGATCCAAATTCACCACCTCAGCACGTTCAACTGCTTGCCGCACTTTCTCGGATATAGAATGCCAAGCATTCAATTCCTTCAAAACCATCTTTGGATCAAGTTCGTCAACCTGTTTCATGACCGTTGGACCACTGGCTATGTATTCTAATGGGTCGCCGATGACATCAGAAATAATAACTGATATTATCTTTAAAAAAACTCCTATATTTCATTCCACCTCCGCAAGAATGATGATAGACAAGGAAAAAACTACCAGCAGTCACCACACTTTTCACACTTGATGATTATCAACAACACCATTCATATCCTTTTTTAGACGAGAAAATAAGAAATTAATAATTTAAAACTCTCAAGCACTGAAAATTTTTTATTGTTTTTATAATAATAATCAAGTGTGAAAATATTTTGAGTGCAAACATAATCACTTTGGCTGGATGAGCTATGTGTGCCAATTTTCCACCTTTCAATCTAGATAACGCCTTTCTCACTGTATTTAATTGCTTAATATCAGCTCCTCTTGATGTTAATTCTTTGATAGTTTTGAGCTTATCATCAAGAGAAATAGATGAAACTGGAGCAGGAAGAAGGGCGGAACCACCACCTGCAAACGAAAATAGAAGAGGCAGAGTTATGAAAACTGCATATGTTCATGGAACTTTATGCCAAATATATATTTTAAATAATATTTTCACACTTAATTTATAACTTAATTCGTGAAGTTTTGATTCCTTCGGAACACTTGACGCACAAAAAATATATATTCAAGGCGATTTAAAAACTTAACTTCACGGGCGTGTCATATTTAATTATGAACCGTCTTGCTACCAAAAATCTTTGAACAATGGTCTTAAAAAAAAGAAGAAAAAAAACCTGAAATTAGCACAAGAAAGATATCGTTTGACGTTTTTAACCGTTTTGCCATTTCCTCAATTAAACGTGCATTATTGCACGCATCATCATCAGGTAAATTGTTAGTAGCACCTTCCAAAAATTTTGTTTGTAGATTAAGGTTACTCCTGAAAGTAATTTATGACGAAAACAAATGATTATATCTGTCAGTGAATTCGAAAGCTAAAATTCATTTTCAGCACTGAAAAAATCCATCCCAAACATCCTTCGGAATAGAATTTTGATAACATTATCAAGTACGAATTGTGGTTGATTTGACAATTTCATGTTGCCAACGATCAATAGGCAGTTTGTGTTAAACTATCAAAATATTGACAATATTCACATTTTTTTAAGCGTACCCCGAGGAACACTTGCAATACCTTCTACAATATGACCATTGAGAGCATTCTCCGCACCACGAACCATACCTAAAGCAGCCTTACCAAAGGCAGCTAAATGAATATTATGATCAACTTGATAAGTTCGGTGTCCAATTTTCATACATCCATTAACTAGTTGAAGGGTCTAAAAAATCACTGATCATGAGTTATAAACTTTTTGGTTATAAATATTACTGGATTATTCACAAGAATAAAAAACATGGGAAAATTAAAATTTACGTCAAAAACACGCTGATATGGTTGCACGGCCTCAACAGCTGCTTTGAATGCGCTGACACAAATATCACGTAAACCATGCATGGAGGACTGATCTATAAATTTATAACTTGGCACATTCATAAATTTGGAAAGTAAAAAGTGAAACCAACAAATTCAAAGATGCCAATAGCATTTACCATCTGGAAAGTTAATTAAATTTCAGTTATTACTCAAACCGACAAAAGTGATTCAACCTAATGTAACTCATTTTTTGATACAATTTACAATGCAAATGTGTCAAGTTGAAAAGATTCACTTCATGAAGGTGAATCATAGATTGGAAAAAGTACAAAAGTTCACTAGACATATTTCAAATAAGAATAAAAATTCAACTCAGACACAAGTGATAGTCTTCAAATATGACTAAATCAGTGGAAAGAAATACTGTACCCTAACCCAATTCCATCGTGTACTATACTGCTTGGACTGCATGCGTTATCGTCTTTTACCACTTCTTATCATTGCTATCTGCAAAAGATGATAAATGTTTGAGCAATCACTTGCTAATGTAATGATAAAATAGTGGTAAGTAAACCAGAATAGAAAGCATTAGTTGAAATTTACCATTAGTGGAGCAAAAAGCATACAGTAGCACAGTCTTAGAGACTGTACACTACTGAACGATTAGCATTAATGCTTAAAAAGAAAAAAGACTAAAAAAGAACTACGAATTCAGAAAGGAAAGGAACGACTTTTGTAAGTTGACAAGCAATTAAATCAGAAGGTTGAAAATACTTGCAGGCAGGAATGGATATGCATTTTCTTTTCTAATTCAGAAAGAGGTACTGCTGAAAAAAGGAATCTCAAATATTACAGCTGGTAGCAATGAGAACAAGAACAATACAAATGTAAGAATCAGAGAGTGAAACTAACTGCTATAAAATTTTCAAAAATTATGTATGAAAATTCTACATTTAACGGACCACAGTGCTAGAGTGAAATATTTCTTCAGACTTTTTCCGTGTAAGGAGAAGTATCTGACATTACATTGAGTTTGCGAGTTTTTCGTATTCGGGCTCGAGCTTGCTAATTACTTATGACTGTGTCATCCTGCGCAACTTTGTTTTGGTAGGCTTTCCGGATTTTAATAATGTTACCCTTTGGGCTGTTCGATAAAATTTCTCCAATTTGTTTCTTTATTGCACTTATAATCTAAAAGCCTAACTCTAAAAACTCTCCATAAAATTACATCCAAAAATTTTTAAAGTAAGATTTTTCACATTTTCTCAAGCGTTTCGCGCTCATTTTAGCATTTCTAGTTTATTAAAATACATTTTTTAAATACAGGTCACTTTAAAATTTTTCAAAAGCTTCGTAGGTTAATTGTTGGATTGTTTGCTGAAAATCATTTGCACTTGGATAGATTATTTTAGGATTTTCACAGAAAATGTCGAAGAGCAGTGATCAGATTGTGCTCGAAAGACGGCTGAAGCCTATATATGGTATGCCTCATGTTGTTATGTTTGTTAGAATGGAAAATTTGGTTTAAATTTTCACACATATAAAACCAATCTTATTAAGAAGATTTTTGTAAAGGAAACTTATATTAATATTGTCAGATTAAGAAGTTTGTGTTCGCTAATAATTAATTCAATTTCAAAGTTTTAGATGCAATAGATGCAGGTAACAACAAAAAAGCAATGCAAGAAGCAGACAAGGTTTTGAAAAAACATCCAAATACTCACTGCGCTAAGGTATTGTTTATTTCGAATAGCTTCTGCGCAATTACACCTATTAAGAAATTTTTGGCTTTGAGGAATTTTGTTTCTTATGTTACGGTTACAATTAGTAAGATACTAAACATCATTTATGGATTTTCGTTTAGTGTAATAGGTATGCTATGAAGTTTCAGGCCCTGAAGGCATTAAGTTTAATTCGAGCTGAACGTCTAAACGAAGCATGGCCGCTAATTGAAGAGACTGAATCAATGAAGGATGATTTTGATGAAAATACTCTTCAAGCACTATGCCATTGTTTTAAGGTTTTGAAGTGCTAATACTATTTGCTTCAAGTCATCTTTCTTTTCGTATGGATTATAAAATTTACTGCACATAAGTACCAAGTTTTTTCGTATTGGAAAATCTATGTTTTTAGGAAGCTTACACTCCTGAACGAATATCACTGTTGTATGAAAAGATTTGTACACGTTATCCAAAAAATGAGCAATACTTGACGCATTTATTTATGAGTTATGTTCGTGTACGAAATTACAAGCAGCAGCAAAAAACAGCTCTAGCACTGTACAAAGAATTTCAGCGAAACCCGTATTTTTTTTGGAATATTATGAGCATCGTGATGCAAGTAAGCTAACGTTTGTGTTAAGTAAGATTGATTACAATCTAGATAGAGGTGTATTTGAGCATCATATTTCGACAAAAATTTTTTTTATAGTTTTTCATCTCGGTTTTATTATTAAATTGCATATATCAAAACCTGGTATTATTTTATTAAAATATTCTGTCTTTAGTGAGCTGTTATTTTGAAATTAATTTTTCAGCATGATTTTCTTATTCTGAATTATCATGATCCGAAGAAGACGGAATCATAAACGGTTGTTTATAAAATTTGAACTTGAATTAGTAAAATAACTTCAGGCAATCTCAGGAGATGAGCAGTTAGCTCAAACAATGTTATATCCACTCGCTGAAAAGTTGGTGGCAAAAATGATTGATTCCAATTTGATACAAACGGAAGCTGGTTTGTTCGTAAAATTTATTAATAAATTTTGGCAAACCAATTAAAAGCATGCTTGTAAACATAATATAATTAAACTGACTATGGAACTCGGAGTTTAAGAGTGTACAAATATGGTAGTAACTTTTAAAATAATTTAGCCAACTTTAGAGTGCGATTTATATGTGATTATTTTGGAAAATTCAAAACAGTACGCAAAAGCTGCACACTTTCTTGAAGGTACTTATAATATCATATTTGTTAGTCGGTAATAAACTATTTAATTTTGTGTTGAAAACGGAATCATTTCATAATCAGCTTTTTTTGCTGACAATATATATATGCAGTCAGCTAAAAAAATGTCTATATATATATATGGACAACATTTGCTAATCTAATTACTTAAATCTATATTTAAGCTGATAGTTTGGCACGTCGATATATCAAACATCCGGCTCACTTTTTGTTTACAAATATAATAAGATTTCATCAACTGGACGGCAAACATGATATTGTAATTGAGCGGACCATCAACGAACTGAAAAATAAGTCAGATTTTAGACAATTTAAATAGCTATAGTCAATAGTTTTTGTCTAAAGAAATTTCTTCTGATGTAACTTAAATCTTGGCTACATTTTGATAAGTAAATGTATTAATTTGCAGACCTGATGATTGGTCTTTATGGACGTTCTTATTTGATTCAACATTTGAATTGCTGAAAAGCATAGACGAAGAACTTAAGAAGAAGTATGTTGTTTTTTGAATATTGGGATTTCTACAGTTATATTTGGGATTGAACTAAAGTTTGATATGATGCTAGTGACATGAAATTTGAAAGCAAACTTTACTATATATATATATATATATATATAT
>UYYF01004572.1:0-23982 GCA_900618365.1 Thelazia callipaeda
TATAATTTAGTAATATTTTTTAAAACAAAAACATTAAAGTATTGATGAATGTGCAAATTACTCATAAACAATATTGAAAAAACTATGAACAATAATTAATGTAAACATTATTGAATTAAATAATTATTCCACTACCTTATATGCATTTTACAACTGAACTTTTTGCGTGAATATAAAATTAAGTAAAAAAAAGCAATTAAAAAACAATAAAAAACAAAAAAACAAGTCTAAAGTTTTGCTAATAATTGTTTTCCAACGAATACTATTTACTCAATTTGTGCACGAAGGCAAGGAAGAAAAAGTATGACAAAACAGTCGTACGTAATTGAGTACGTCTTTTTCACAGCAATAAAAAGTTAAGACTGAATGAGAAAATCATAATATTTGAAAACATACATTTTTCTATCAAAAAAGTGTTAGTGAGATCGTATATTCAAATAAAATATAATATTTATGTATGTATTTGTGTCAACGTGTATATTTTTGTACACGCATATACGAACAGTAAAGGGTTGCGTGAATTAAAAATCTTTTTCTCTATGTATTTCATATATATTGTGCAATAATTTGCTATTATCATGTAATTTTAAGTAATTTCAATAAGAAATTATTAAATTTGAGAAAAAATTTAAGCATAAAAAATTTTAAAGTGATATATTTGTATCAAAAAAAAACTTTATCAATTTAATTAAATTTAGTAAATGATTTCATTTCTATCAAAAATTTTTACTTAAAAAAATATTACACAAATAGTAGAGAAAACAGAAAAAATATTTGTGATATAAAGATAAAGAAAAACTTGCCATCATTACACCAAAAACTTAAACTGCTAAGTAATCATTATACTTTCTGTTTTCTTGACAAATTATGCAACTATCATGCATTATTATTATAAAAGTTATTACGATAAATGATTACTACAATGATAATTGTGCAAACAAAAATAGCTGAGATTGGAAATACAGTGTTATTATAATGATTCTACTTCTGCAATCAATTGCTTCCTTAAATACAAAGCAATACTTCCAAATTAACACTTCACAATGACTTAATTTCATTTTAATATGTATGCTTAAATGATTAAGTCATGAAGTAAATTCTCAAGTAAATCTTTAAAGGTGCATTTTTTATTATAATGACCAACTTTTGTTAATATCTTGAAGTAATTTTTGAATTAAATGAATGTTTAGAACTTTTAATAAGACAATAACTATAATTGAGTAATGCTTGCATCGCGTTTTTGAACAATTCTTCACCACATGAATTTAGCAAGATCAATTGCGCCGATTTAATCCTAAAGTTAATTTAATCGAATTTTTCACTCCATATTCAATCAAAAATTTAGATGACAAGCTTAAAAAAAATCATTTCTTGCCTCTTCCGCAAACTCACATTACTGCCTTGCACTGGAATATTTCTGACGGTTTTGAATTTCACTCTTTCAAATCGTACTTCTCTAAATAACAAATCCTTTAAAGTTTTCAAGTATTTTAAGCTTCCAGAAGATGCTGTATTTGCTCATATCAATTTCATAGCATGAAGTTTTCGATATGATGTAAGCAATGCATCCATCATCTTTGCCATATACAGACTGCTTCCTCCTATTTCGTAATTTGTACCAATGTACTCGTAAGCTCCACGAAAATATCATTTCAGTATAGTCAGAACTTCTGATCCTAAAAACACTCGCAAAAAACTTGCGATGACATCTTCAATGTGTTCGTTAATTTACGTTTTTGACCTTTTGTGTCTGATTTGAAATTGACATTACTGTGATGAAAAAAAAATCTATTAATGGTCAGTAATCTCCACACGAGCAAATTTCTTAAGAAAATTAGAAAAGTATATTTATTACTCATTTAATCCTATATGGAAGATTAAGAACAAACACATTTTAAAATCTATAAAAAATTAAAAGCCAAGTCGTAAAATAATAAAGTTCATATTTATTTTGTGCAAATCAATATTCACAAGCAAAATATACCAAATGCTCATAAGCATGTGTTTTTACTGCAACAAAAAACTACCAAATATTACGGTAAGTGAAACTTTCTTTTGATTTTTAATTCAATTTCTAGCAATAACACAGTCTTTTACATAAAACCATATAATTTGTTCAACATACATAAGACTTAAACACAGATGACTAAAACAATGAAATGATCAACCTAATCAACAACATAAGAGTCATTTACGGTTAAGAAATTTAATAGAAAATTCAATTATTTTCAAAATTCTACATTAAAATTATAACATCGGTGTGAAAGAAACCATCGTATCGGATTCTGCCATCAAGTGGAATAGTAAAAATTGCGCTGCTGAACCTGAAATGTCATAAAAAATGATTCAAAACATTAATAATATAAAGATTAACTTAAAAATATCTTTATTTGGAATCTGAGAATGCAGAACAAAACTTAAATAACCATTATCATTCATTTGAATTGTCAAACTACGGATGGCTTCAACAAGAGAGCAATCTTTAGAGAGCTGTTCACGAACGGCTTCATCTTTGATCATAAACATAAGAAAATCAATGGTACTTTTGACAACATCTGAATCTTCGCAAGCCAATAACAAATCCCATATTTGATAAGAACTACTAAAATGTAATCATTTTAATTTAGATCACATTTATTTTGAAAAGCATATTCGAAATTGAACTGTCTCATTTTCATCGTGATTTCTAACTAGTTAATATAACTCATATAAATTGTAAGTATTTTATATACCAAGATTTCAATCATTTTTCATTACAATTAAGACCAATTGAGTATTTTCGATAATGTATATACAAACTGCTATTTTATAAAATGGGCAAAAGTAATTAAAAGATAGCAAACCATAAATATCGAATAGAATTCCCAAAGTTTGTATTGCAGTTCGCAAGCGAGGTTAGCAGGGCATATGCTTTTTGGATAATTGATTTTTTCTGGGAATTTCCTTTCTCACTACTCTAGAAGTGATCGAAAAGTTAGAATGTAAAATCACTCATCGAACGATGTAGGCATCATTATCTTGATTTAAGTAAACAGTATCTATAAAAACAAACTGAAGAAAATGCTGAAGTGAAAAATATATCTTATGCATAAGATGCTATGATTGACATAAAAAACTGTTATTATGAGTCGCGTTTTCCACAATTTTAACTGCTGCACTTCCCCACACACCTTATTTATTGTACGTTTCTCTTCAACAAAAATACAGCACTCAATAATATTTAAAAAGTATACCGATAACGAATTTGCAGTTGTAGTGATAATTTCAAACAAAACATCTGTCATTGAATTATTATCAACATTTATGGCGAACAAAATGGGAGGGTGATTTAATTGATCAGCATCAACTAACCGCGCAAACAGCTGAAATTTTGATCATAACTAACAATTCTGATTAATTTATGTCGAAAATATTGATAACAGATTAAATTGGCATCTTTTTTTCTTTCTCACGTTCATCTGTATGCACTAACATTTTATTACTGTTTATTAACTAATTTAATCACTAACAACTCACAGTCACCGTGAAAACTTACACTTATGACGTATAAACGTGAACTGAGATCTACAGGATGAGCAAGTTCATTCAGTAACAAACTTGGAGCTCCATCAAATAATATCAGCTGGAACGTAAAATTAAGGTTGAATTCAATTCTTTTCAAGGTATGAAATGCATTAACTATTTTTGGCTGATTTATCACTGATACATGTGTTGCGTCAACATATTCAATTACTTGAAGAAAAAAAATATTGTCCAGTATGATATATCTATGACTTTTTTATTATGATGTCAAGAATATTTAATGTGAACTGTTAAATGAATTGATCACAAATAAGCCTCACTCGTTTTCTAACACTGATATTACGTTCTGGTGAAGAACAACCACCCGTGAAAACATGCAATGACCATAGCATTGAAGAAATAAGATTTTTGACGACTGTTTCATCGCGCCTTTTATTATAGGTTTGAAGTAAATTAATTATACCTTCGATGATGCCACAATCTGCTATGAAATCCTGGAAAAAAAACCTGATGCATAAATGAGTGCATTTAAAATTTCTTGATCTGTAAAGAAAAGGTAATTTGAAAGAATTTCATCACAAACGCGAACATCAAATTTTGAATGTTAATTCTTCAAAAAAAATAACAGAATCAGTTTAAAATTAATAATTAAACCTTATTAGCATTTGCGCTGCCATTGCGCGTTGTGGAAATATTTCCCAAGAAATCGAATGCAACATGTAAAAAATATGGATTATTACGAAAAATACCCATCATACTCAACGCTCGACTAATCGTCTCACGTAAGTCAGCGTTTCTTACTCCTTCTACATCACTGACTACTCGTAAACACAACATAACATCCAGGGCAACGCGTTCAGAACAATTAGGATTAGCCAAAAGATATGAGACAGTCTAGAATTAAGTATAAATTATTCATGTTAAATATTGTAATGAGCTTATTTATGAAATCAATAACTCGGTTAAATCAAATCCTCGTGCTAAATGTTTTTTTTATACTAAACATAATACAGAAAATAACTATGTCAAACTGTTGGTTTATGGAAGATATTTCTCATGTCTCTTCTTTGCCTTCCAGTTTTATTATTTTGAGAAACTTATAGTTACCTTGACACCATCCAGTTGCACAAATTTTTTTGCATAAGTAAGGTCTGTTGAGCAAACCATAGCAAAAATCGCTCGAGCTATCCTATACACCACTGATTCATTGACTTCCTTTTTCAACATCCGAAGCAAAAGTTGAATACCTCCTTTTGATTCGAATAATTGCTGAAATATTGCATACATTTCAATATTTTTCAGCTTCAACGTTTTTAAAAAAATAAAAAATAGAAGTTCGATTCTTTCCTATATCGTAGTTTTTTGAATTTTTGTAAGCTGGTGCAGAAGCAAATCCAAAAATGCCGTGATCTAGCCATAATATGGCTCATAATCTGGGGAATTTCTTTTATCAATATAGGACAAATGACTTTTGAAAATGTAGCAAAATTAACGAAAAAATTTCCACATCTATCTAACTGCTTGATTTATTTGAGATAATCAAATTTAAGGTAATAAAGAATCTGAATTACATATTCTTTTTCCTTTCAGAGTCTTTACTCTGCTAAGCTTATAAGAAGACAAATTTAATTGGAGAAGCAAAAATAGTATCACAACCATAGAGAAACTCACCCTCCATGTATCACTACCATTAAACACTCTTCGAACCAAATCAAAAACATATTGTTTTGATTTATAAGTATTAATGAAGTAGTGATCTCCTTTCTCATCCATTTCTTTCATTACACGTGTAGTTCGATCGAGAATCTGAGGTATAATAATAATAAGCATAGTTTCAGAATAGTAAAAATAAGCATATTTTCAGATCAAATATATGCTGAAGCTTGAAATGTCTAAAAATAGATAATCTGTCAAACTGGCATGATCCTTAAATGCACTTGAATGATCTTATACTTAATAATACGAATTACTTGTTCTTTCGTATCCTTCCCATATCGGTTCCGATCTACCATTCCCACTAATGAATGAACAGTATTTAATGCATATTTGCAAGACTTTTGGGCTGGGCTGCAATTATATTGTAAGAACTGGAACTAATAAGTTTTCCCAGTAAACAAGAGTAATTTTTATGAAGTATGCATTTTGAACAGTCATTAGATAGATTTAAAGTTAAAAAAAATATTGTTAAATTAAATTTGAAATAGAATGACTACTGCCAAAAGGGACGAAATTTCTTGAAACAGATGATTTCAATTGAAAATTTTTAATCATTTCACAGAAGTGAAAAACTTTTGAATTAGTTTGAATAGTGATATCTTAACAAAGAAAACAATTCATATAACAACTCAACAAAGTAAATGATAAACTAACTCCATCCATCGTATAAATGTTTCCAGTAGTTCATCTGCATAATACATCATCCACTAAAAAATACAGTTTTTAAAAGCGGAAATAGAACTTTCCACAAATCTGAGCAACAATATATAATCACTTTTGGAATTTGTAATTTCATACACAACTGAAACCATTTTCATACTATTTTGTTTAATAAAATGTATATACCTTTGCCATAATTTGCTTTGTTTTACCGTCAGCAGAGAACCGAGTCATAATCCGTAAAATAGTTTCAACAATCTGAAAATAACTTGACAAACTTTGAGACGATGAGAAATTGCTAACACAGATCCTTTTAATAGAAAATCACAGAACTCAAAATTATAAAGATCTTCTTCATAGAAGATCGAAAAATTAAGCTTGCAAAAAAATCAAAATAATAAAGAAAATCACTTCGTCTTCAGTATCATTTTGCCGCAACCATCGCTGTATCAAAGTTTTCATCATTTTCTCTAATTTATCTACATCTGCCCGCTCAAAATCATTTCTTGTTGCCATCATAAACACTGCGCGAACCATTTCTTGTGCTACTTTCTGCAAGGATATTTAAACGCATGACAAATGAGAAGAAAATTAATTTGTTAGACCAAAATATAGAAAGTAGAGAATATTAATGATGCGGAAAACATAGTAATTACAAAAATAAAAACCACAGCAAGCTAATTTTGCGACTGATTTTTCTTCATTTGACGATTTTGGTTATTCATGCTATTTTTTCCTGCGCAATTAAAAGTGCTTGGAATGTATCTGCGGCTAACCGAAATTTAAATTCGCAAAATGTTAAGCTGTTTGAAAAAATCTGCGCCTATCACATACAATTACATAATGTGAATAAATTTATTTTGGAAGCTATGAAATATTAACATGAATATCTGCAAAAATTCTTAAAGGTTACATATATCCATAATGTAAATTTTTTGCCACCACTAAAATGTGCAAGACTGCACCTTATCGACGTGATTTACATGAACGGTGATTTTTTCGATATATTTGTTGACAGTCTCAATAAATTTCACATGATCTGGACCCATATTTTCAATGCAGGAAGATGAGGACGATGGTGCTGAAGTGTGCATCTGGGCTCTCTATAACTTCAGTTCAATGTTCAAGTGAGAACATGTATTATATAGTAAAATGCTATAAAAGGTTTGAAGAATGATTTTAACCTAATTGAATAAATGCAAACGTTCTTAACAAATAAGTTGCCAAATTTAATATTTATCCACTTCAAAAATTACTAATGTATCTTGTAAATCAAATTATATTTGGCGAACATCACACACCAAATCTGATAATTGTCTGAGTTCAGTAATTTGAGTGTTAACACTTAACATGCTGGTATCTTCTGTTGCACTGCTAAGATGACTCATACGTGACATTGACATCACCGAAGAAGGCTAAAATATTAATTACCTGCAGTATTAATACTAAAGGTAAAGACTGAAATGGTAAGTACAAATTCAGGAAACAACAACGAATATTCAACACAGTAACAGAATCTGACGTGGAATAATGAGAAGATAGAATTTGTTTGTATCATGAAAGTAAATTTGTTTATAATAATGGTAAAATCAGGAATTATTCATTAAAATAACAGGATTACTGAGAAAAAATAAAAACTTTCGGAATAGCTAAAAAAATAAAAACAAGTGTTTCAGAAGTTTCACGCAAGGTAAAATTTATGTGAATTTAGAAAAGTGTTACCGCAGAACCAGTTCTGTATTCATGTTGCTGAGCATAATTCATAAAGCAATGATCATTCATCCAAGCCTGAGTATTGGCAATCTTACGGTTATCTGGTGCTGCTGGTACCATCCGTTCAGGATATAATGCTGATGGTTGTTCACATTTTTTCCTCATTGGACTATTTGGCATTGATGTTGATGGATATGGAAGACTGAAATTAAATTAAAACTCACTATGAAGTTAATTCTCGAAGTTGGCGTTTTGCTTGTTCAAATCACTGCAGACTATTTACCATTGGTTTTCCGGCAAACAGAACAAAAATAAGATACCATGAATTTTGATCAAAATTTCGTTTCAAATACGATATTTTGATAAATTTAACGAAAACAAAATATGAGAAAGATGTTACCCAGGAACCGGAGGTAGATGATAATTATGGACCTGTGAAGCATAATAAGCACCCGGATGATGAGATTGAGGAAAGTTTGGCCCCGCAATCGATGGACCATAAGAAGTTGAAGGTGTTTGCGAATCATATAGAGTTGGGAACATCTGTTGATCACTGGAGTATGCACCGTGACATGATGTATCCATGCCAGGTCACTTTCTGATTTTGATTGATTAAATTTTTTATGCCTCTTTCTTGTAGTACAAAACAATAACAAAATGGAAGCGAACTATTGTACATATAAAAAAAGCTAATAAAATTTTGTCCTAGAAAACTTTGCGTGCTTCTACCTAGGAAATTCTTAAGTCAATATACTGGGATTAAGGATAACAAATAAAAAAAAATATCAGTGCAAGTTTAAAAAATGAAAAAGGAAAAAATAAGTATGGCGGTTTAAGCAAATTGAGTGAAGAATAACAATTAGAAAAACAGATATTAAATGGTAGCGAAAAACAAGCATTATTCAAACAACATGAAAAAGATACACGTGATACTTAGAGCCCGTTAAACATCATGGTAAATTTACCATCATATAATTAAGAAAAAGTTGACTGATGATATCATAATATGAATGAATTTAGGGGAATGGCATGTTGAAAGGTGTGATGCATTACAAGCAGAATGGATTAAAGATGGCCATGACAGCTGCAAGCACTTTTTCCGTTAAAAACATAAAAAACTGCTGTTTGCGACAAATAATAAAAAAGAGAGAAAAATAGACGGAAAATAGAAAGGTCATTTATTTTTTCAAATACTTGAAATAATTAAAAAATTTCTGAATATCATTAATTTTCTAAAAACTAAATTTTTATATTTAGAAACTTTTGCTAACTTGAAATATTTTGTTCCCTCACACGTACATACCACATGTATTTGTTGGCGTTAAAACGAAACCATTATTCAAAAGATGTCATATTTGAATGAAGAAACAACCTTTGCACTCTTCATCACTTCTTTCTAATACCATTCAAACCAAATTTCTTCCCGCCGTTACATGCCATTTATTTAATTCCTACATAAATTCAGCCACCTCGAAAGTTTAACAATGAATACCTACACATACCTACAATTTTTAATGTACGGAAATATGCAAACATAATACATGTACAAACATATGCACAAGCAAATATGCACATGCACAGATGCAAACAGACGCTTGTACGCTGAAGCCCATATACACAAATACAGACAAAGACGTGCAGACAGCTCAACACGCAAGCACGCATATATTCGTTTCAGTAAAAGCAGTTTAGAAGTATGCAAAGTACTCAGCATAAAATGCTTGAATATTTTTCTGCAGTTGATTTTCGTCATACAAGTTCACTTTTATATTGATATTGATAGATAGCTCCATTACTTTCATTATAAACTTTATGTCAATACCAGTACTATCTATATGAATATTACCGTCATTACTGTTTTATATGATATGCAAATTTTTTACAGAGAAAAGACATAAAAGACAAGAAGGTTAAATGAAGGAGAGACTGCTTAGCAAGAATATGAAATTTTAAATAAGCGAAATTTAAACTGTGCAACTCTTTTGCCTATCCATCCATTTACCCCCTTCACTCTTTCAAACATTCATCCTTTTTCCCTCCATCTAATTTACATTTTCAAAAATTTGAATTTTCCCTCTGCTCATTTCAGGGAAAAAGAAAGTGAGGCTGAGAAAGAGAAAGAGTAACAGTGTAGAAATGAATTTTCAAGCAAAAGAGAACGAAAAAGTAGTCAGGGAGAGAGAAGAAAGGTTGAAACTAAAATTAACCGCCAAAAATTGACAAGAGAGGAAGAATACACACTTTGTCACGTCACGCCACCTGTCACCAGTCTAAGAGGCATAGTAGCAGCAGGAAAGGCAGAGAGGCAGAGTTAGAGAAAGAAATGAAGAAGGAATAGATCCAGCAAGGAAAAATGTAATCACGATTATGGTCATAGTTATGGTCATAATTGTGGCTATTATCTGTATTATCTTGATTGTAGCAATGATTTCATGCTAGCGCATTTAAGACAATTTCATACATTCTACGCAATCATGAGCTTAAGTTTTTGATCAGAACCTGGTTATCGATCGATGAAATGAGGGTGATCTGTGAGTGGCAATGATATCATAGTGGGATTGCAAATTGAAGAAATAAATCACGATTAAGCGAAATACTCCTTATTGATTGAATGGTTGTCAAATAAGAACACTAATAAGGCATTGAGGATTTGCAAATTTGAATTTTGGAGATTCATGGACATCTTTCTACCACATCCATGTTTTTTCGATTGTACAAAACAGATATAGTCTACGTTACTGGTATAGAATCATGGTAGGTCTACTTGACAGATCAGGAAGTATCACAACTATCAATAAAACGTTTATCAATCATTCTAGTCGATAAATATACTTAAAAGTACGAGAAAACAATTAATTTACGAATTCTTTTGATTATTTCATTGAATTTAAAAGGAAAAATTATGCAGGGATTGGCAAACATGACTGATAAAGTAATAATTCACTGAATTAAGTATTGAATAAATAAGTGTGGGAAATACGAAAATCTAGACATGAACAATTACGCAACATATATATATATATGAGAATAACTAAATTGAATAATGAAGTAAGTGTAGACATGACATTTAAAGTGTCAATTAAAGAATATGTAACGTGCTAGAAAGCGTGAAAATAACTCAGTTGAGCAATATCAGTAAATGGAAGATAGAATACGACAACTCTAATGTAGCAAATTACGCGACAATAGTATTACGAAAGATGATTGACAATTGCAGACTTGTCTGCAGTAGACATGATTGCGAAATTTAATAGACATTAAATGTCGCAAAAAATTACTGTAAGAAAGCTGTCATGAACACTATAATACTGGAAGTAATCTTTATATTTCGTATAATTCCCATGAATCTTCAAAATTCAAATTTTAAGTCTTCAATGATTCTAATTGTTTTTGATGACTTTAACGAGTACAATAACAATATGACAGTAATAAAGGTAATTCAGTTAATAGTATTGATAATAATTAGCTTAATAATGGATAAAAGCAAAGGATGCGCTTTTCCTGCTTGCTGGTTTAATTTGTATGCTTTGTAAAATGAACGGTTCAAAACTGAAATCCTTTATCAAAATCAACGATCTAGCATGAAACTTGATAAGATCAATTTCTGTATCAAAGTATGATTATATTTACCATTATTAAGTGGTTTCTCAGAGTTAATTAATTGCATTACAGTCTTACACGAAATCCATCATCAATCACAGAAATATTATTATTTGTAGTATTCAGAATAATTGCTGACATCATGCTTATCAAAACATCAATTTTTAGCTTGTAGAAGAAATCGACTTACTAACAACATTTATTTAAAATTGTTGCGATCAGAGTTTCATTGCGATTCTTCATTATTCAAAATTTTTGAAATCATAACTAAAAATATTCAAAAAAATGTGCATGTGTTTATTTATTCAAAAATAACTCCATTGAATACTGTAGAAAGTGTTTGAAATTTAGGAAAGAATTTTCATTTGAGATGAAGAAATGAGAAATCTAGCATCAAACTGAATACAAAAAACTTAATTTTTAATATAAACGAAATGATAATATAATAGTCATAACTATGAATGTGGTAAACACTAAGTAAAAGTTTTCGTTTGAGGAGAAAAAGCAATGAACTATGATGAAACAGGACATGGTCATTAGCGTGTGGCACTATGCTGAAGGACCAGACCAAAAATGGTATGCAAGGTTCGAATAAATCTGGTAAAAAGGAAAAGAAGAAGGTTCCATAGGGAGGTCACAGGTCAAAGGTTATCTGTATGACATGACCTCTGTCTATTGTTTCTTCTTTATCCATCTCTACGATAAAAATACAAACACACATGTGCATTAACCAATCTGCCACTCTGCCTGTCAGTGATATTTTCTTCTGTTAGATAATTACAGCAACAATCAGAGCGATCATTAGTGATCAGTGAGGGCTCAAAAAGGTAAGCAGCGCTGTCAGAAGAATGCAAGTAGAACTACCATTTTAATTAATAATTGATTGGGAGTTATAGGTTGAATCAGATCCTATGCTGATTTTTTTGGTATTTAGGAAATCACTGCGACCTTTTCTAGCAGAATTTGTGATTTCATTTGGAAATCTTTTTAGATCAATTGAAAAAAGCACTCAGAGGTCAGAGTTTAACGAATTAATTAGATCTGATATTATTCAGTCCAAAACCGTTGATCCTTCGAAATGTATACAGAATGAATGCAGTTATTTCACTCAGCTGATCTCATTCTTCATATTCATGTATCGAATTACTCAAGTTTTACACTAGTAATTTAACTTGAATGTTCTGCAATTCCTTCATATTAATCAAGCCGAGAGTTCGATTGAAGAAAATTAAACCATTCACGTTAAGATAACCATTATCTACTATTTCAAACTCTATTGTTCAGCTCGAGCATCATCAGAAGCTAAATTCACACATAGCTGAACTTTCTAATCTCAACTGACCCACCTATTACGTATGTGTAGCCGTATGTGTAGCATAAAGTAAAACAAAAAACGCTTTAATTATATTTGAATAGAGTAGCAAAACCACAACAATATAATAGTAATAATAATAATTATTATTATCATGAACTAATAATACTCCTAAACAAACTCAAAAAGCAAACAGCAAGAGGATGCTATAATTACAACGCATTCTGCCGTTCATCTTTACAATAAGTAATCTTCAGACAAACAATATTTAAACAATGAAACAATTTAAAATTACAAATTTAAGTAAATAACAAGATTTTCTTTCAGCTTTGCTTGCTAAAATTAGGTCAAAGTGAAACTTAAAAGTCACATCAGAAGATTTCGGAAGAAAGAACAAACTTCTATGAATTTGGATCAGGAATCGCACAATTAAGGTTATAAAATATAAAATAAGATTCCAAGCAAATGATGGCAATATTGCATAATATTAGGCACAAAAGAAAAAACATTTAACATGAACCAAACGACGTAAAAAGTTACACGTTTCAACCCGAAATCGGAACTTTAGTGTCGAGAAAAATTACTTAACTAATTCACAGCATTACATGTTATCAATCAAGTCACTTCGATCTAAAAATCAAAAATTCTTCGCCCTGACCTTTTTGAACCAAATATCTAAAAGCACTGAAGAAGTTTAAATGTCAGACTGAGATAAAAATTATGATTCAAAAAGTCTCATATTCAGCAAAAGTAACATAATTAGTTTTGAGAAGATAAGCATGTGATGAAAAGTTTACGACGCACTTCATTAAACATACGACTGCTGTGGTAATGGTAACAAAAAAATGAGCAAAATTATTAATTTACCTGGAAAATGAATGAAAAAAGCCAATCTCGAACAAATGACGATAGCAACAAAGAAACGCAGCGTGTGGACTTTTGTAATTTTTTAATAAAAAGAAAAAAGGATTCTTTCATAAGCTAAAAAATAATAAATTGGTCAATTCTACAAAAATCAAGCAACGTTGAATTTGAGCAGTACATTATCTAGACAGTTTTATATACCACACTTGAATTAACAAGAGAATAAAAATGAAGCTGCATCAAGTACTCGAAGTTCAGTTCAATCACCTTTCTTATCTTCATTCGGCAAATATTCGAATGAGCTATTACGGCGAGAAATACTGTCGCGACAATCGCTCAGTTCATCCATACTAGTTCTCCTGCAAGTACAAATGAATATTTGCACAATATATGAAATACATTTGAAAAATGATTTGCACTGAAAATTTTCTTATTCATTAAATCTTCTACTTTGATATAACCTAGAATAGAAGAATTCAACATCAGTTTCTTCTAGAGCATCTCGCCGTGCTTCTTTTTGAACACTAGCCTTTACTGCAGCTTCCATTAGCTTTTCGTAATCATCACTAACCTTACCAGAACCCTGCAAAAACACTCTAACCAGAATGCATTGGTAAAAGCAAATAAAGTAGCGAATAAGAATGTAAGCTATATCTGTACTACATATTTGTGGAAGGATATAACACAAACCTGAATCCATGGATAATCAAGTATTTGAGAAGCTGAAAAACGTTCCTCAACATCCAGTTGCAACAACCCTTGTATGAGACCTTTAGCAGAATAAGAAATATTTTCCCAAACTGGCGGTGGGAATGAGAAACGACCATTCAAAATTTGTTCAAAAAGTTGTTCTTGGCTACCATTAGCACTAAGATACTTCATGATTAAAAATATAAACATTTCTTGAGTTTTAAACTAAAAATCCCTCCAGTTAATTCAAAAAATATAAAATTTAGTAGAAGTCGATAAATCCGCCCTTTTTTTCTTCAAAAATTCAAACGCGAATTATGTATACATAATTACTTAATTCTTGACTGCATTACAAAACTGAGAGTAGTTCAAAACACCATAAATTCTTTCGTGTTACAAACACTCTATAGAAAGCCATACCTCTGAAAAGGCGGAAAACCACAAAGAAGAACATAAAGGATGACACCTGCGGCCCACAAGTCTACCTTATGATCGTATCCAAGTTCAGCAAGTACCTGAAGAAAAAACTACTTAATCAAGGAAAAAATTCAATTATTATTAATGTTCAGTACAAATGATAAAATCTCAGCGAATATCTGAAAGTCGCAACTGTTACTGATAAGAAACGAATTAACATCATACAAAGGTCTGAATAATTTGAAAATAAACCCCAAACAGAATAGAACACATGTTCTATTTATTTGCATGTGTAAATTATCTATATATTTATATACAATATGCATGAAACTTCTTTAGCAGTTTTACTTCAGGTGCAACGTAGGTTGGTGTGCCACATATTACTGTTAAACGTTCATCGCTCATTTGAACAGCCAATCCAAAATCAGCCAATTTCAATTGTAAATTTCTCGTAAATGGACAAGAATAGACCTTGGAATATTTGTTATTAAGTACATAAAAGGAAACAGAAAGAACAGAAAAATGTCTTATGAGTAAAATGAAGCAATCACAAAAGTCAAAATTCATTGACAGTAGTTCAACTATCATATTCAATTTGATAATATTTGAAAGTTCACAGTTCCATTTAGTTCACCATGACAACTTCAAATTTACTGAGCAAATTTTTATTGCATTATATTAATAAAACGATGTGTTAACTTACTAGCAAGTTTTCTGGTTTAACATCACGATGAACAATATTTAAATTATGCAAATAATTGAGTGCAGAAGCCAAACAATATAATAAGCCAGCAGCGCATCGTTCAGTGACATGACGTACTTGACAAAGATACTCAAATAAATCACCCCCCTAAACGATTTTTCCAGTTACAACAAAAACAATTAACAATATTTAGAATTAATAAAAACGAATGCTGAATACTTTTTGCACAAGTAATATCAAAAAATTCATAGAAATAAATGACGAAACAAAACTTGCGCTGATAAGCTCGAAAGATAAATAGAAAGATCCTTCGAATTCCCAACAATTGTGCATTTGTACGATGAAATCATGTGATACCCTTCGCATTATATCAATTTCTGATTTAATAAGTTCTTCTTTTCCAACTACATTTTCACGAGCAATTACTTTCAATGCTTTTCTTTCCCGAGTTTTCCTAAAAATGAAACGTAAAACTGAAAATTTTTGTCAACAAACCTACTATGAAAATTAACTAAAATCTAGATGTAGTAAAAATGAGATTCAAAAAGTAAGATATTGAATTATAGATCTAGACTCATTTACAAATAAGGTTATAATATTAGTTGAAATATATTCTTGTCTTATAAACTGTTGGATTCAAATACCAAAACAAAGTAAAAAAGTACAAAATTCTACTTGCAAATTGTTTCATATACTAAAGCTGTATTGCCGTCACCAATTAATCGTACCAAATGCATTGCATTATCAAGAGGTAGGGGGAGATTCCGACCTATGAATATAATGTTGTATACTGTTATCAAATTTTAAATGAATAATATATTTTGTTTTAGAAACAATCAATTAAAATTTACTCATTTCTGAATCAGGAACGATGCTTCCTGCACGATCTTCTCGCAAAGATTCATTTCTAGCTGGCATCCTTCTTCGTAATGGTTTACTACGTGATGCACGCGACCGCAAACAATACAATCTTTTAGATTCTGCATAGAATAAAATTTATTGAAAAAATTAATAGTATCGAATTATATATTCGAAAACTATAAAACATGGAACTATGCTGCAAGAGCTTTAATCAAAATATTTAAAACGTTTCAAACAATTGCATTTTTTCTTCTAAATTAATATAATTCTCTGCTTTCATTTTAAAAATGATACGGAAATATCATCAAAAACTACCTTCAGAAACAACATAAAAATCATCAACACTCATTTTTTCTTTACCATACGCAATAAATACATCAGCTTCACCAAAAAAATCAGCTAAACAAGTGACCTAAAATGATCGTCGTATTTTAGCAATTTACTTTTCAAAAACAATCTCTTTTTATTTGCAATATTTACTACATTCTTATCCTTACTAATAATTCTAATTCTGCAGTTCTTTAAATTATTTTCCAAAGAGGTTAGTTGACTTAGATAATTTAAATGGAAAAAACAATATGTGATAAGAAAGCAATTATTCCTGTCAAAAAAACAGGCATGAGTTTTATTTTATTAACGGCTACTAAAGCGTGGTAACTAATCGAGATGATAAATTAAATCAATAAATCAAATACCAATAAAGTACAAACTTCTTTGCCGTTAAGTGCATACAGCTTCCTAACAGCGCCACTATCAAGCTTGACCACAGCCGTTATATCTTGAATTACCTACAAAAACACTTCTTTTCCGGTTTTACTCTGTTAAACACATGTTTTCCATATTTGTTTTCGATTTTAAAGAAACAAAATACTCACATCTTTTCAAACTGACTTTTATCAATTCTGAAAGAACCTATCATAAAAGGACAACTTTTCAGTAAATAAGATAACAAAATTAAATTAAACCTGTAAAAAAGATCTGGCTGTTCGTTTGTTCAGTAAGTGCCGCACTACACGACGTGGCTTAACACCATTCCTAATAATAGTGATAATTCGCGGATAAACAAAATCATTTGGTTCCTAAAATTTGTCTACATATTCGTGATTGCTATGTATGTTTCTTTAAACACGAAATTAGTAACTGTTTCAATTCTCACAGATTAACTGACCTGTTTTAAAGGCGAATCCACCATTAAAGGCATGGGCGATGAGCCAGTCAAAGATATACACCAAGTTGGCTCGCGAGCATTTTCGTAATCAACCCGTTTGAATGCTTCCGAACTAAATTCATTAGAAATAAAACTATTGGCTGAAAGTGAGAAAACCTCAAAACAGATATGACTCATTAAATCTCATATTAAAACTGAATCAGATGTAAAAATCTTGGCAAAAAAATCAGTTTTCTTTCATGAGAACAGAACACCTTTGTAACCTACCTTGAACAAACATAACTTTCCCCATCTTCAAATTCATTTAACGAAGATAACTTGTGAGAGCCATCAAGAGAAAAGATATGTCGAACACCATGCGGTAAATTTACTGCATCAGTTAAAGTTCTCGTTAAGTCACCTAACAAAACTTGGAAGGATCGTACCCTATCTACTGATATGGCGTACCACGTGCCCTATAAATAAAAACTATATTTAATCAAGTCAAATAGTAGTGCAATTCCAGTAAAATCATAACTCGTAATATTGAATTATTAAAATTCAAACAACATATAAGGCGTAATTCAATATACCGATAATATTGGCTACTTTTGTATGAAACAAATGAACATTTGCGAATTTGGAAAAGGAATTTTACCTTGAAATACTGATCACCGTTACGATAAAACCTGACACGTTTCGCTTTTACCCCCGGAAAGCAACGGAATGGCATTGGTAATACAGGATGTTGTGAAGCGATGGAAGATAAATGTTGTCGACTAGATGCTGGAGGAGAAATATTGTGTGATGTGCCTGAAAGTGTACAATTTTATTTATTAAAAGAATACAAGATAAAAAATTTATTCATTTATTGAAAATGAAAAATTCTAGGATCATTTGATATTTCTCAATCTCTTTTTTATAGAACAACTTTATTAAGGTAAAGAGAGATCTGTTTTGATAAGTAAATATCTTTCGGAGTAAGTAAAGCAAATATTATTTAAAGTAAATAAAGTAAATATTCTTCAAAGCACAAAAAAAGTTAAATTAAAGCAGCTTATGTATTTAAAACAATCTTGAGGTCTGCTTAACAAAATAAAGTTTGTACTATAAAAAATTATATCTATCATAAACTGAATCAAACAATAAATCAAACTAGTTCTTTAACACTATCGATATCACCATAAATTATGCGCTGGAAAAATTAGTTTTTAATGCATACACTCGTCAAACGTGGAATTACTTCAAATTTTTTAAAAAGCTTTGAAATAATTCAATAAGATTTTTGTTAGTACCCTGAAGACAAAATAAAAATAACTATTAATGGCTGTCACAGTTTTCTAGTAATAGTAAAATAAAATACATTCATACTGTTAGCTATATATTATGCAGGAATTCGTATTTAATTCAGTTTATTACAGATATAATTACATACTCTGCCCTATCAACAATACACATATGTTTAGATAACTACTACAAGATTAAACAAACGCTTTACAAATCTATTTAATGTATAGATCAATAAGAAAATTTAATACAATTTCTACTTACAATAAAAATTTTTGTTCTTAAAGACAAGAAGTTATACTTGAAAAAGTTTATTTACTTTTCATTTCGAAAGTACATTTTCTAGAATTTACAGAAAATAATTTATACAGTTTTTGCCCTTCCATTGTTCTGCTTATTAGTGAACTAAAACAAATCAGATACAGAAAACGTACTAGCTGTAGCATCAGTTGTGAGAACGCTTGCGACATCCTCATTATAGAGATCGTTATCCTCTGACTGCTTCATAACAGTATCAGTGATAGAAGTAGGTGATCCCTGTGAGATTGATCTAGCTGATTCGTTTGGCGTTGTTGAAACTGTGCTACCACTACTACTTGTAGACCCATTTAATGGCAAATTATATGCCAAATTCTGAAAAACAAAATCATTTTTATACAATTAGTCATAACCTATTACAAAAAACATTTGTTATAAATGTGTATCGTATTTAATAATCAATATGAATCAGCGATATTCCATCAATTCTTAAAATTTTTATTTAATTTACAGTTATTCGAAATCAATAAATATCGACATCGTGTTTCATATATTGCAAGCCCAATCATAAACATTGTGTATCCATTACATATTATTCTTGTAGTTTATTTTGAAAAAAATGTAAATTTGAATTATCACTGATTCAGAAAAAATAATCACTGAGAAACATACTGGTCAAGTATTTAAACCTTCCTTTCATATCAATAAATATAACCTTAATATTAATTATTAAACTTGTATTACCATATATTAGGTTATGATTACTTCAGCAATACCGACTGATATAGCATAAATATAACAACAAGAAACACTTATGCACATTTTTTAAAATTAATTATTCACAACTTTATTCCCACAGCTATTCATTTTAAAAATTCAAAAAATTTTTCAATCATTGTTGAATAAAAATTAATAAAAATTGACAAGTATGTTTCTGAATTCACTCCAAATTCCTAAAAAAGAAAATGATCTAAAACACAATACTAAACCTAACAGTAGACTTAACTAATAAGCAATCTTTCAAAGGTTTTTATAAACAGTAGAAAATTGCAGTAAATAATAACTCATTTAGCAATAATTTTGAGATTTATTTTCAAAAGATCTTTATAAAGAAAAACTTAATTTATAGTCTATAAAATGAAGTTTTAAAAATACTTAGACTTACTCGTCTAATTGGCGGATTCGTACGTGAACCATGTGGAGTACTTTGCAAGCTATCCAAACCCCGTGTTTCATATCGTCGTCTAGTAGAAAATCTCGGTAATGTATTTCTTTGTAATACAACTTTACTCGTGGCTACATTTGGCATTCGTAAGCTTTTTTATATTCCTGTAACTTGCAAGAAGAAAATAAATGCTTGCTTGATGAAAATCTAACATATGCAAATTTTTAGTTTTGATATATGAGAAAATATTAATATGAAAATTATTCATTGAACAGCGACGATGCGTACATAATACACTCTATCAACTCCTTGGCACGGCATGTTACGATAATTCTTGTAATAAAAAAGTATTAAAAAAATATAAAAACCGAATAATTTCAATGAAACAAATAATTAGAACAAACAGTGACGGATACAATATGTAACATTGTTATTTGTATTCTGTTTGCATTTCAAATATGATATAAATAAGACTATGATGAAAAATGTAAAAAAAATTGCTTAAATTTAACTGCCATAACAATTATAACAATAACACTAATAATGCAAGCACAGTAAGTATTACAAACAAATGTTCCAAATTCACATTGCTTTGCACTTTATTAAATAATTACTTGCATTTTTTCAATTTTAAACAAAAAATAAATCTTTTACAATAAAATAATAAATACAAATAAACCATTTCAACTGTTCAACTGTAGTCTTAGTCTTTTTATTTTGGCTAACTTCACTTATAATGATTGGAATTGTAACACTATTAATCACACATTCAAACTACTGTCTTTTCTAATCCACCAAAAATGTCATTGCAATTGAAAATTTTAAGCATTCAAAGAATTGAAAAATTTCTAGTACAAATGTGACACATTTAATCCAACTAACATAAATAAGCAACAACACTCAAAAAGCATCTAAATAATTCTGTATCATTGTGCTACTCTCAATATTCATTATCAACCTTTTACTGACTTGAAAAATTGCATACAATACCAACTAGTACATACTTACTGTCGTTTCAATAATTTGATACGTTTACTGGAAAACTGCTTAAAATAAAGAATAAAATCTTGACAGTTAAATTGATCACCAAATTGTATGCCAAACTCTTAGTTATTCCTTTGTTTTATTACCCTTTCGCTCACATTAATTCAAATTCCCAAACAGTTAGTCATACATTTTTTAAAAGTATCCTTGTTCAAAACCTGAATAATTCTTGTTCCTCACTATGTGCACAGAATAACAAATATACCGAATTATTATTAGCTGTAATCTGTCAAATTTTTTAAATTCTGTAGAAAGGACTTTTTATCATTTTTAAATTGCTTTTAAAATTGAGCAAGAAAAATTAGCAACCAACAAAATTTATTTGTTTTGATGAATTTTGTTCAACATTTCAGTCAATCAAGAAACTGATCAGATCAAGCAAAGGAATGATGAGGTGCTTTTTTGATCTGGTGGAAACGGATGAAAGAAACCAATATCTGCATTATTTTCATGTTTTTCAATTAAAAAATAGCTCATTTTCATTACTTACAGAGGACAACCAGTGAAGAATGCAAGCAGCAAGAAAACTTAGTCAATTTTCTGCAGTATTAACAAGATTGTACATCAAATCGTACATTAAGTAAGGAATAGCAATCGAAAATTATTCCTTAAGAATTTTTTCTTCATATAATTTAATTTTACGAGACATTTAATTTGCTTACACTGTATTTTACTTGCTATATAAATTAATCATTAGTCACACTATCATTAAATCATGACAGTCATACAAAATCTCTAAATACAATAATCACTATAATGCACAGTAACTTACAAGTTTGTACAATCGATGTTACAAAAACAACTGTACAGTGCGAAACAATCAAGTTTTGTTTTGATTTTAGCACTGATTCCTTGTATAATACTTATTCATTTACAGTGCGCATCATCCAACAGCACTAATTCTTGCTAAATTATTAATTATTATCATTAAAAACAAAATAGAAAATATCGATAATGAGCGTTCAACTCAAACTGCCTTAACGTGTACTTTCCCATCACATCAGAACAAAAAATGAATATACCAAAACGTCATTCAATCATCATTAATAAACATACCCAAGTCAATGAAATCACTATATCAGTGATAACGATCACTTTCGTTAATAAAATTGCTATCATATTTATTAAATTAATAATTATTTCACGTCAACAATAACGTATCCATCAGTGTGCAAAAAATTAACACGCCCTATTAAGTATAAAATCCATACAAATCGAAATAAACAAATAAACTAAGTAAGCAACAGTTTTCAATGACAAACTGCTGATTACTTACTTAGCTATTAGCAAATAAAAACATAAAGGCGCCACCTGTGCATTACTAGCAAAATTCATGGAGAAGAGACCTGTTTTGCTGAATATTCAAAATTAGCGTCAATTTGAAAAAAAAAAAATTTTTAAGGTATGTAAGAGCTTATCACAAAGCAAAGTCAAAAAATTAACTTATATTATTTTTAAAGTATTCAAGTGAATAAATACGTTTATAACTAAATAAAACGCATGATGACTTGTGCAATTAGTAGAAAAATTACAAATTGCAAAAAATACTTACTCTGACTTTTAATACGATAATACTGAAATATATGTGACAGAAGCAAGCTTACAGTATCAGAAAATGAAAACACAAAAATTCAAATTAAAGTAAACAAATTAACGAAATTTACACTTCGAGAAACAACAATTAACGCAGCCCCAGCTGGTGCGCTGATTAGATTATTTAGTTACGTTCAAATATATTCTTATAAGAAAGAAACCAACCAATAAAGGAAGTCGAGTGATTGACTGAAAGCAATGTAAATTTGAATTGTTTTTGATTTTGATAGAAACAATGAGTGCGAATTTTTTAATAAACTTTTAAATTTTTTATCGAACTTTTTTTCAACTTCAAATAATTCAAGCAGAAGTCGAGCAAAATGTCAAGGATAAGTGAAAAAACAATTTAAAAAGGACAGAGAACGAAATTTTATTGGATTACAAGAATGAAAGGAATGTGTCTGTTTATTAAGTAATACACAAAATTTTAAAGGATAAGCAAACTTTTTGGGGGTCAAATGCCATATTAGTAAAAAACATCTATAAATTACTAAGTAAACTTCAAATTAACTGACACAAATTGCAAGTACAACAATAGAAATTATCATAATTAGATGTGAATAATAGCAATGATGGAAAGCAGTTTGCTAACAAACAACTTTTTCAAACAAAATTTTTAAATTTCAAACTAAAATTACTGTTACTTGTTAAAAGCAAATGTCATAATGAATAAGAAAATTAGCCGAATTTCAGAATATCTTTTTAAATATCATTTTCTAAAAAAATATATATGCTTCAATATTTATTTGCATGAATGTTTTTATCTTATGTAATTCGAGAATTATTATTTTTGCATCACGTGAATTGTAACGTATGATCTCGCTTAAAACGTAAACAAGCAAATACGTTAATTTAGCACCAAAAAATGTAAAAAAAACTGAGAAAGTCTTGAAAAAGATGGAACATTTATTAAGAAAAATTAATATATTTTATTGAGGTAATAAAAAAATTCAATAACAAGCAGCATAAATGCTTATCTAAACGTAAAGCATTTGATATACTTAATTGCCATACGCCATACTGCGTGTAGCTTAGGACTTTGAAATGTGTGCGAAGAAAAAAAAATGGAAAAAGTTTAAAATTTACGTGAAGTGAAAAAACTGCAAACAATTAAGTGTAGTCAAAAGTAACGTTGACAAAAAAGGATAATACTTTCATTTAATAAAAAATAAAACTGAAAAAAGATAATAAAAGAAAGGTGAGTAATACACAAAAGAAAATGAACAAATTAAAAAATTGACTTCATAAGTTTAAATTATTTATTATAAATTAATATTTAGACTGATCACGTAAAATACGCTAAAATAATAATAAAACGAGATGGAGATGCAATGAGTAGCACAATATCATCAACGCTAACGATTAGTTTTGCTTTTGGCTGCGAGCGATGGATGGATGACAATTGAAGAATTAACATAAACAGAAACGCT
>UYYF01004572.1:24719-55433 GCA_900618365.1 Thelazia callipaeda
GACACACACACATTCATACATGCATGACATGTGTGCACATTTTCGTACGCATGGATACACTTTATGTAAGCAAAATAACACGGACGTAAGAGACATCACTCTTTGGATAGACTAAACATACGCACGTGAATCATTTTTTATACGTGTAGGCCACACTGTCAAGCATACACTGAAGCTTACACACACATACTTATGCATATGTATGTGCATGCATGAATAGCATAAAGTATTATAAGCTGTGATTGGGAGGGAATTTGATTGAATTAGATAGAAGGAGTAGAAGAGAAATGAAATTGCTGAGTGCTATTTATATGCAAAAGAAAATGTATAAATACAGCATCAATTAATTTCTCACTGAATACAAATAGTTATGCATTACATATACGACACAAGCAAGCAATACATCACAATTGCATCATATGAATATGCAGATACGTGTATATGAGAGCTCATATACACGTATTTGCACGTGTATGCAATAGTATTAGAATATATCTGTGCATGCAACAGTCTAGTGAAAAAAATAGCTCATAATAATAAATTCCATGGCGCTGTAGATGTATAAATTTGAAAAAAACTGTTAATTAATTGTATTTAAATTTAAACTTTCTGAATTTTTGTATATTCTTGTTCGTATAATGTCAAGAGGTAATAAACACTCGCTACTTTTATTATACATTTTGACGATTCTTATGATTTCTACTTGCTTAGTTATTTAATTATGAAAGTGCAGTTACTGCACTAAATTTATGTATCATTCATACATTAGCTTATCAGCAAGTTTTGATAAAAATGGTTTAAAAAATTAAAAAGCTAAAAATGTGTGAATAATAGTGATAAAATGGTAAATAAAACAGTAAAAAAATGATACAATAATGATAAAATCAGCAATTAACATAATAATAAGGTGAGTATTCCAACAGTGTGGTACAATTACTTGTCAATAACATCAGCTGATAAAGAAAATGCCCAATGTACAGTAATAAAGATGACCTTTAAATAACATATGATGATAATGACGAGAAGGAAATTTCAATTTACATGTGTAGAAACAATCGTCATTGGTAACAATACAATTATTAAAAATATAAATACTACAATTATATATTTAATTTAAGTTAAGTGGTCGAAAATTTATAGATGACCCAAATAAGTATTAAGGTTCAACACTTATATTCAATCAGTCTCTAATCTTTTTCATTTTTAATAATGATAAAGTGGGAATTACAGCAGATAGAATTACAACACGGCCATAGCAATTTCAGCTTAAATGACAACAAGTGTGATCTTGAATTCGATTGTGTTTAATAATATTATTTTCACGCAATCATTCTCAGATCACATTTATTCAAACGTTCAGACATGCTGCTTGTTTGCATTTAAATTTCAATAATTTTGCTATTAGCAAATACTTAATCAGAAATGCATGCACTATGTGGTGGCAACTTTTTTAATTTATTGTTTAAAAAAAGGTGAAAGTTGAAAGTTGAAAGTTGAAAAAGTTTTCCAAAATGTGAGGATAAAATCGTGCAAAAAAAGATCGAAGAACATAAAAGATAAAAATAGTTGAAGACTGAGAAATATCGAGCAAAAAGCTCATTTTATCTTAAATTCCGAAGCTGGACAACAATTGTTGTCTGTCTAACTTGGATATTAAGTTGAGTCTAACTATTAAATTGAGTCTAACTCGAAATAATGGATAGATATAATTGAGAAAGGCAAGATCATCATCTCTTTATTATTATATTTGCATATAAACTTAGATGCTTTGCATCCAATGATACACGAATTATATATAATTTTGCGATCGAAAAAATAAAAAAAGATCACTAAAAAACAAGAAATGAAAACTGCATTGAAAGAGTTCACATTATATAAATATTTACGCAGCAAAACCTCTCTACAAAGTTCGATAATTGAAAATAAAAAGAATCTTTCTGAAACTGTCATAACATCGTTGCAGATGACATGCAATGAGCATTACTTTATTCGAGAAAACGAGTGTTAATTTTATATATTCCATTTGTGAATACCACTTACTTCAATTATTTTATATAATCGATTGTTTGTGGAATTTAGCTAAAGTTAGCTAATTAATTAATCTATTATACAAAGTTTTGCAGTAAATTACTAGCAAAATATTTGCTCAAAATTTGACGCATTAATTTTTTAAGGTCAAAGTTTATTTTACTGACCACATCAATTTTCAATCTCTCAAAAACAATTCCACAACAAATAATCTGCACAAATTATCTCTCAATATATTATGCTACAAATATGCATAAAAAAAGACACTCAACAACATTTTGCCTGCAAAATTTTTTTACTTATATTAAGTAAAAATCTTCGCAAGTTTTTTTTAAACTTAATTTTTGATCCAAAACAACATGAAATCTCTCCGTATGAAATGTAATATTCCCTAGGTATTCCTTTTCTATTCCAATCTATTTCTTTTCGAGTTTGAACGTATTCCTTCAAAACTGTTCTATTCTTGTTCTCTCACTTTATTATACCATTTCGAACAAAAAAAAATACAAACATAACAATTCATCACTTGCAGTAAATTTGAATTACTTTCCAAAGATTTGCACTACAATATTTAGCAAATTAGCAAAAAAAAATAATTTAGTGCAAAGAATAGTGAGAAAATTGTAATAAAGCGCAAGAAACCAACGATTACTCACTCATCGCTATCTGAATCCTCCACTTCTCTTCTTTACTTTCTTTCATTCTTTTTCCCAGTACCACATCTGTTCTGTTCGCAATGAAGCAAATAAAATTTGTTATATTTATATATATAACAAATTATTACATATATTAATGTATAAATAATTAATATATGTAATAAATCATTATCACATACATTAATTATTTATACATTATATATATATATCAGTAAATTCATGCTCAAGTTAGGAAATTTTTTAATGAATTGCCGAACTTGTTGAGTTGATCTAGAATATTTTAGTATGTGATGACTGATGCTTGCCAAGCAAAATTATATCTCAAAGAATGTTACGAACTGATTACTATTCAATCCTTTGCTACTTCCTTCTCACTATATTTCATTTAATATCTCAATAAAATTCATAAGAACTTCATGCATACTATATCCCTCATTTTCTTCACATAAACTCAATTATTATTTGATTCATTACATTTAATAGTTATATTTAAAATCTAAATAAATTACTATTGCACAAATAATTAAAAAAAAAACTTATGATACTGTATTTTACTTGAACTTGAGCAGTAATGAAGATGCGCGAATGCAATTCTTCTGTAATTAATATTAAGAAGTAATTTTAAGTAAACAACAGTAGGAATAATGATGCAGAATTAAAGAGAAATTCATGATCACGACCTATTTGGAGATTTTTTTATTGGCTAGTTAAAAAATGTATTTTTCCCTGCGCGAAAAGTGACCAAAAAATTGGTAGTTTTTATTTAGTAACAACAAATAGTAAAATAACGATTAGTTCGCCTGACATTGTTACCACTTTTTAATCTGTTCGTAAATCCAAAAGGTTATAACAACGTTAAAAAATAAAAATAAATTCCTTTTTCAGAGGTAAAAATTAGCAAAATCCTTCATTTTCCCCATACGCAAGTACATATTACTTTCAACAAGTCTCTACGCTAAATGTAGTACGTCTTAAAGCGATTAAATAATTATAAAGTATTAGCCAAACAAAATTACTGCAGTCATATTATTAGGCTCTAAATCTGAGCCAAATGAATGCACTAGCCAAGTATCGACTAATTCTTGCTAGCAAGAGGATAAGAGCTAAAAATATACAAAACCCTCTAGCTCATTTATTTTTAATTTCAATTTTATGTATCAAATTTTCCTGAATAAAATATTTTTTTTAATATTTTATGAAATGCAAACAAAAAACATGTGTCACTTTTGAATACTTTTTTAGCAGCCATAGTAGCTATTTTAACTGCTACAGAGCAAATATCAAGCACAAAATTATTGTTATTGAGAGCTATCAATAGAAATAGAAGCATAAAGAGTTAAACGTATGGGTACAGTCTAACCATATTACACGAGAAGCATAAGAAATTCACACAACATCTGAAAATCATTTTGCAAATTATCAACTTCATGCATCACACATCAGACACATCATGTATAAACATACCTTACCTCATAAACATGAAAATAAATTTAAGCACTTTTAAATAATTATTTTATCCAACTTGAAAGCCTGTGCAATGAGAAGAGTAAGTCTCAATTTATCTAACAAGGAAGGAAGAATCTACCAATATAGCTTCATAAAAAGTTTATCAAAATGCAAATACATGACATCCCTCTCTCCCCACTCCCTTTTTACAACTGACGGGATTAACAATGACAGCTGCCTTCTTTACTTGCCTAAAACATTTTAAGAATTATCAGACAGAAAATAGGTTCCATTAATTTTGATTAAGAAGAAAAACCCACTGAAATTCATCTACTCGATTAAACTGAAAATTCATTTAAAAATACACAAATTATCGACCAAAACAACAAATGAAGAAAAATACTGAACAAAGTGCAAGCAACCAATTTTTAATATTCCCACTAAGAGTAGGCAATTTCAGAATGTTGAAACCTACAGAACATTCATGAAACCTACAGAATTTATCACTACCACTTCAGATAGTGCCCCTGTTATCAATATTTGTCTAATATAACACAAAATCAAGAGTCTTGTCATATTAGACAAAGTAATATACAAATGACATTAAGAATACAAGAATTCATCAATTAATGGTGCCTGATTAGTTTAATTAAAATTTTAACACGAAAAGCCGAAAATCTATAACTTTATTTTACTTTTATTCATGTTTTGTTGAAAGTTAAATAAGTGGAAAAAAATATTTTCTTCAAAAATGGACAATTCATTACATCGCTCATTTTTACAAACCTTTCTAAACGTAAAATGCACTCGTTACTTTCAACTACTCATTTATTTAACTTTCAAATAAGAATCTGGAGCAAAGTTCCAGAACAAGTGGAACAAACTTCATGAGAAAATCAAACCAACAAAAGTGAATAAGACAAGTACAAAGTAATATATGTAAATAAATCAACGACTTTAAAAAATTGATGCTATTACATTATTGAAGCATGTCTTCATTCATTTCATGGGCTAAATTTTGAACTGATGTATCAGGATCTTCCGCTTCGATGATTGTGCCATGCCACCACCACGAATTGAGCAAATCATCAGTACCGTTCCGAATATTTGCAATCTGTACATTTCGTGATCCTGATTTTATCTCCACAACATTATCTGCTGGCTTCGGTTTCAGTACCGCTGGTACATCATTTCCAAATGTCGTGAACCAAAAGTCAATCAGAAGCCCTCTTAGACGTGGTTCCTGAAAGTATATGCAGGTAAACTAATCACTTGAATAATAAACAGAAAAATAAAAATTTGATGAAACTAACGATCAACAAAAAAACGAAAATTTAATGACAATTTTTTGACGACGCTGCAATCTGCAGATAGTAATCTCTAACACGGACAGCTATGTAGACTACCTTATGACATCCTATAGTGTACTGTTTTCGTTTATGGAAAAACTACACCGAACAGTAAATAAATAAATAATGACTCATAAAGTAGAGAAGATGACAAATGCGTATCAGTTTAAATCAGATTTTTCGCTATTTAAATAAAGATCTAAAATGTGAAAATTTAAATCATCAAAAACCGTGGTAGCATCACTAATTTGAGTCCACAATTTATTTGCTATGCCAGTCACTAAATCCTTCCACAATCCATCTTCTTCAGTGCTAAAAAAATCACTTAATTTAAGGGCAATATCGAAGAGTGATAATAATATTTTTTGAAGATTGATGTAAATTAAAAACAACGCACTAGAAATATGCTACTCAAAATTAATGCTTTTAGTTAACATCATTTGTGTAAACATTTTGTTCGTAGGTTTCAAATAAAAAAGTATAGTTTATATGTACCGACAAAAAAAACTTCAAACCAAACCGGAACATATATGTTTGGTTACTATATTTTAGAAATAAAGGCTTAAATTTTGTTTAAATTTAAATTTGATAGGTACTGATTAATTTCTGACTGCGAAGCAAACAACAGCTGAAGAAAATATTTATAATCAGTTAAACCACATTTTATCAACTTATTCTGCTATAGAAAATAAGCTGATCTTTATCATTTGCTTGAAGAATAACATACCCCAAAGTGATACACAGAGGAGGTTTTAGCAGTAACTGAGAGGCAATATAATATCGTACACTGGCTTCTTGATCATTCAAACAAGTATCAATTAACCTATTGATGTTTTCACCAATAAAAGGAGGCGTTTTGAACCGATAAACCATATCAACAAGAAAAGTAAATGCTGCATGACGCATCTGGAAGTCATTCAAATAAATTAATTGGATATTTTTGTAAAATGTAAAGTACTCACAAAGTGGAACTCTCCAATGTCTGCATAACTTTAAAGCATAGGTTACATGTTGTGTCTAAAAATAATTTCAAATCAAACCGGAACATATATGTTCGGCTGAGAAAAGGCCCAAAATATTTTAGGATCGAGCGGAATGTGGAAGGTTCGCTGCATCTATAAATAATATACATTTCATTTTTCCTAAAAAACTGATATATATGATAAAGATTATGAAATTTCATTATTTATGACCAATGGCAGATGTATTTTTATGCATTATGATAAAAAATTACTAACATGATATATTGCTTGAAGTGCAGTAATACCTATTACACGTCCAAAACTAGGTTTTAGCGTGTCCATGTTTAAGGCAAGAGTGAATTCTGATAGTAATTCCCTCATTTCCTTATTTAGTGATAAAGGACTCATATTTGTATTATCTCTAGTTTCAGCTTGAACTAATGTAGCAGCTAAAGCATTTATAAGTGAGGCTCGATAGTGGTCATCAGAATACCTGAAAAACTTCCATAATATTAAAATACAAAAAAGCTGAATGACTTCGATAATTTGAATATTTGCAAATTTAAGATTATTTGAGAACCAAACAAACTGTTTACCTATTCACCGAATTATCATTATATCTGATAAGTCCGAGAAGGAAATTATGAACATCTAACAGCGAGTTATTTGAAGGAGAACGTAACCGAGCAAGGGCTTGAGGTATTGCCTATAAAAAACAACTATTTTATAGAAAAGGATGAAGAAGTACTAGATTACATGAGAACAGAATTTGTTAAAAAATTATAAATTTCGTTTTATTCAACAACACATAAAGAGAGGTTAAAACTCAAAAAAAAAGAGTCTTTGGAGAAAATTTGATTAAAAAAAAAACATACTAAACCCAAGCAAATGAAAAATAATAGCGTTAAATCTTTTTCGAATCATAAGCAGAATAGTGTATCAATGAAAAACTTTGTTAAAACCAAGTTTTTGTGAATGTCAAACAGTCAAAAAAGTGTAAAACTGATGTTGAACTAACATGCATTAAAAAATATAGCTGCAAATTGGTTGAAGTGGCAACGAAATTGTTTGGTCTCGGAATATGAGGCGCAGATTTACAGCCAAAAATTTTTTTAAATAAAATCATTAGAGCTGGTGGACCAAGCCAAGTTTCCGGCAACTTATTCACAACTTCTGCCAAAATATAAGCTGCATAGCATCTTACTCTTAAAAAAAATTACATGTAGACACAATTTTCAGTGCTAGAAAGCAGACCAATAAGAAGTACGAACAGAACTAGAATAGAAACTAGAAAAATATAACGCAACAATATTTACCGATAGAAAAAAACCTCATTTTCGATGGTTTCAATAAGGACAGCTCTAGTATGTGGGCTAGGAAACCGTTGCAAAACATGAAGAGCTTGAAGCTGAGCTAACACATCTCTTTCATGTTTCAACATGTATTCCCACTGATAAACGGGTTGTTGCAGATTTACCTTGCGTAATAAAAGTAAATCCGGATCAATCCTACAAGATTTTGACTGCTAATTCAAAACTGCTACATGAAAGTAACATGCAAAATACATAAATAGTGTCAAAACCTGATCCACAAAACAGGAGAATCGGGATCCATATTTGCTAAATCAATTTCAAGTTCTTCACCCGTAGAAAGTGGAACTTTTTTCTTCTTCTGTCTTCGTCCCTAAAAGCGTCAATTGCATTGAACAATTTAAAACCTGAACAAACTGAAAATATGAAAAAAAGTGATAAAATATGACTTCAACCAATTTGCAACTATATTTTTTAATGCATGTTGTTATTATCTTTATTGGGGTCAAAAACGTCGTATTATTTGAAATATTTAAATATATATATATATATATATTCTTAAGAAGTCCTCGCCTTCGAATGACATTGTAAATCATGTTTTGAATAATTCGAATCAATTTGAATAGTGTGTGTGAAGGAACCATCTAGTTCCTGAACCACTACAGTTAATGGACCAACATAACTGAAATATAATAAATTAGCGAAGTTAGAATATAGAGCACAAAGATGCTAAAAAATTTAGCAGAGAATAAATGTACAGAATGAATTTATGCGATTATTTAAATAATACTAAAAAACTCCAGAGACCTTTGCCTTCCACGAGTTGCAGATGATTCTTGCTTCACTTCCAATTCAATCATATTTCGTTTACGATTGAAAGAATACCGCACCTGAAAAATGAACTTTCAAAAATTTTCAGCCAACTCTACATGCAATAGAATCGAAAAAAAAATCCTGGAAAACTTAATTTTGAAGTGCAATTCTTGTTACAAAATAATTCCTATACAATGAAAACAATTATCATTTTCAAAGAAAATTTGCTTTTTCACTGAATTTTAGGCTATATTTACTTCTCATTTTATTTCAATCAACTAAAAACTTTTTTGTCTGACATATGTTTAACCAAAACTGGTGCTTACCCAGAATTTTGCGTGCCCACCACTATGTATCCATTGCTCCAAAAATGTTGGTAATTCTTGACCAGTGACACTGGAAACAGTTCGAAAAAAAGATTCCGTTGAAACAGCCATATGCTGCCAACTGGAAGGATCTTTTTGCAGCTGACTGGCTTGCATTGCAACGCTGAGTATTTTCTGAATCACCTGAAAATACGTTAGTAATGAATCATAGTTTCATCGAACTTCACTATGATTGCTAAATTTCAATATCTGCAATCACTATTCTATGAAAGAAAATTTATTGACCTTTTTATGAATCCACAAAAAACGTGTCATCCATAACTTGTGTTTTTTACTGTTAGAATAAAAATCATTAACCTGCAAAAACAGCTCTTTGCCCAAACGCTGGCTAAGCATGCGCATAACCAGATGACCTTTTTTGAACAAAGCATCTGCATATAAAGGAGAACATGTGTACGGATTTCTCGGATCAAAATGCAGATGTGGCTGAAGAAATGATTGTTACGCTTTTTTGAAAGAGACAGAGAAACTATTTGTTTCACAACGCTAAATGAATATGAAAAAGCAAAATGTGAGCACATCACTATTGTGCGATTTTATTATTTCAGAGGTTAAAAAATGAAATAGGGAAAGACAAATATTTTATATACACACATTAAAGATATATATACCACCATGCATTTCATATGAAATGTATAAAACTTGTTTCCACGAATATTATAACTCTTTTCAAAATTTTGAATCTAATTTCTTAATAAATTAATCAGAATTCTCATATATCCTCAACGAAGTTACCTGATAGTCAGTACTTGACGGCCTCAAAATAATCTTTCCCCAACGTGTCTCGTAATCACAAACAGAACTGAGTATCTTACTGATCTATAAAATGATAAAATTAACCAAATTTCAAAGTATATTAATAGTTTCAAGCAAAAAAATATGTACTTGAAAAAGATATTCAGCAGATCCAAAAAATCGTTCTACAAACATTCCAGTAACAGATCTGCAAACATATATATCATCAGCACTCTACGACGTTTTCATATTGAAAGCAAACAAAACAAAACTGAATCGTTTCGAAATTGAATATCATCTCAACAACTTGATATTTTCAGAACAAATTGATATTGGCAATATCAAGTAAATATGCAGTAACAGAAAATTTTCCCCATAAAAATGAACAAAGGAGTGTAAATACAGAGAAAAAGTAAATTCATGTCCTGCTAAAATTCATCAGCTTAATTTGATGGAATACTGACTATAATACTTCAATCAATACGAATGTCTATTTGCGAATGCGTAGAAATACTATCAAGTGATGTACTAATTAAAAGTTCTTGAAGCATACAAAATGCAACCTCAGTTTAGTGCACAAACCTTGCAAGCGAAGACACCAGCCATATATCTAACCAACATGTAGAAGTCACAAAACATCCAAAAAACTGCTGCGCTACAGCAAAGGCAAGGAATTGACGTGTCATCTGAGAATTGAAAAATTATTTATAAATAGAATGAATAACCCAAAATACCGGTACTTTTAATTAGAAAAACCACATCAGATCAAATTAATATGAAAAATATAATCTTTCTTCTGAGTTAAGTGACACATTAAATGTTTACTTGCACAACGTCCAAAATTTTCTTATGGTACAATAAAGTAAGTGATATTATTGATAGACCAGTATACGCAGTAATTTCATCTGGAGTCTAAAAAATATTGATTCTGAAAAAGAGTGAAAGAAAAAACAAGACAAAGTTCAAAAGCTAAATCAAAACTAATGATTTTCAATTCTGTTCGAATGGAATGAAAAAAATGCTCATTTTGCAATACGTTAAAATTATAAGCAAATTCAGTAGTGCTAACAAAAAAAATATTCCAATTTCTTCTGCCAATTTTTTTGACTGTGATTACAGATAAACGTATGACACTATCTAGAAAGACTGCTTTTTTTTGTTACACATTTATAAAATTTCATCCACTAAAATACAGTTTTAACTTTGCACCTGGTAGACAAAAACTTGTTTATATGACGAATACGGAAATCGACAAGACAGAAGTTCTTCGAAATATTCGAAAACTCGATCAATTGTTGCAGCAGTATGTCTTACGAGAGGATGAAGCGATGGAAGTGCGAAACTTGTTATCTATAAATAACTGGTTGCTATCAAACTGTGGTAAAACTCTTTTTCCGATAATTTGATTGAAAATAAAGTATAATCGTACCTCGGACATATCAGGATGAACAACTGGGGTAAAAGACCCAATTGCAAAACCGATATTTACAGCAGATGTTGGCACTAAAAGTTGGTAATGGTAAATTTTTTCTTGCAAATCAACTGTGTATTCTGTATCCTGCAAGAAATAATTTTGGTAGAGAAAGTATTGCTGATTATGAGTAATATAAAAATATTGCTTATTTCAAAATTTTTAGTGAGCAAACTGGAATTAATGAAATTTTTACAAAACAATAAGTATTTTTCACAGTAACCAAAAGCAACAAAATATTTTTATTTAAAGAATACACTGTTCAGTAATAGAACAACCAAAAATTAAAATCTAATGGAAAAAAGCAATTCATGAAAATCCCTAATGACGAGAATACAATAAAGAACTTACAAACAATTCACCACTAGCAACAACTGTAAAAATATTATTGACAGTGGCTTCGATTCGCCACAAACATAACTGGTCGAGTGTATCCATACAAGGTAACCAGTGACGTGTACTAGATAATGTACTGGATCTAAAACTATACAAAGCTTACACATTTAAAAACATAATATGAGTCTAGAAAACGCCTATAAGTTGCTTTTTGTTTGTTAATGTTAATACTCAGTACACTAACACTGTAGTCTAAACAATAATTAACTGAGCAAATTGTTGAAACAAAGCATATCAGAAGATAAATTAATCAAAAAAGTTTGAAATCTTTTTTTTCTAACTATAAATTTACTAATTTTTGCAGAAAAAATTTAATAAACATCTGCGTTTGTAAAAGTTGAGATAATGAAGCGATGGAAAAATTGCCACCTGCTTGCTTAACTCAAAAAAAAAAAGTTTCTAGGAATAACCAAATAATATACCTATATGTGTACATATGTGCTCCTTCTTGTAAATCATTAATATCAGAACATGAAAAATGAATTCCCTGAAAGAATAAGTGAGCTATAATTTCAAATTTAGAAGCAAAAAAAAAAAAAATTTGAAACTGTGAAGGAAAAGTCAATTTCGCGTTCAAGTCAAATGACAAAAGTCTTGTAACTAAAAAACTGACTTCATTACAAAGTTAATTAACAATGATAGCCTAAATTTTATAAAAGACTTTACTGCATAACTCTATTTACAAACACAAAAAATCTAGAACTCCACATCCATGAAGCCTGAATAAAATCAAATTTATCTCCAAACTTGATATGAAAACCAACATGCTTTGGCTTTATAACTTTGACATCAATTCCAATTTTAATAACTCTTTGTTCATCCATTGAATCATAACAGCTTTCCGGAACGTTAATCATGAGCTCTCCTTCACAGTCCTCCAACTCATCGTACATAACGTGTGAGAGCCGATTTAAACTCTGCTCTGATATATGACTTAATATCTAAAACAGACACATTCAACAATAAATAAGGGTAATAGCATGTAAAAGTGACTCTTTTACACGAATATTGGCATAAAATGAATGAAAAATCAAAATTGTGTCGTCTAAATCAATTTTAACTTACTCTGAGAGGATCTTTCCGGATGTACTCTGCATCTTCATCATTTACAGTGACGCGGCCAGTGATACCATCAGGAAATTCACAAGGCAATAAAATATCTTTAAAAGTACAAATCAGCTCAAATAGTAATAACAGAATTTTATAACACAAAATAAAACTTCGTCTGAATAGCCAAAAACTAAAGTAAGTGGCGTGATATGCAATTATAATCTTTGAGAATTTTTATAGATGAAGTTGGTTTTTCAGAAGGACACATATATTAGGAATTAATCATTTTTAAAAGCCAATAACAAACCTGGACCAACATTGAGGTAAATCTGCCGTAATTCAGGATGTAAAGGAGCCAAAGAAAGTTCAGTGAAAATGGAAAATGATTTTTCCTTAAAATCTATATCCGTTATTGAAACGAATTGTGAGAGGACACGAAAATTACAGTTATGAAATGAAGATGCATCCTGCGGACTTCGACGTCGTATCGTTGCCGACTGCTCATTACTAGCTGATTTTTCAGTCGATTTTTCTGCTGATTTTATTGATGCAGGCTTCAGCATTGTCATACCAGAAGACGAAGGATGACTAAGTTCCATATCCTCCAAAATCAAACTTCATTCTTGCACATAGCGTAAAAAATTTACAATGATTGAATAAATTTGCAGAGAAATTTGTTTTATAAAAATGCATGAAAATGTAATTTAAAAAGTTATAATTTAAACTTACGTTATCCAAATCTTATGCAAAAATCAACTAGCAAGAATAAAATACGTAAAAAGTTAAGAAAACAAACAGCACGTAACTATAAGTGATAGAAGACTACAAAATATCGTTCAGTTTTGATAATTTGTTTCTTGAACAGCTCGTAAATCAATGTTACTATCAAATACTATTCGCCTCTATCAATTTTTATTCAACATAATTTTTGTCTTCTAACTATTCTCCACATGAATCAGTCGATTTAAAGCAACTTCGATAAGTAATATTTATGGCAGAAATTACGTCTATAAAAAATATATCAAATGGATATTAGGCAGTGCCCACATGAAGCGAAATAGATACGAGCAGTTTGCAAATAAATTAAATTTAAAATTAACTTTTCTACAAATACAAAAGAGTGGACTTATGGCGTGTACTTGCTCTACATGATACTGATCTACATCAATGACTTCAAAATAATAATTGCTTTCCAGATTAAGGCTATTACAATTTGAGCTAAGCATAACCTTACTAAAATTAGATTTATTAGCTTGAAAGGCAAGAATAATAACCCTTGCCCAGCCTAATTAAATGTAAAATTAACTTTAAAACTTAGCCTAATAATATTGCTTTTTCAAAATAAAGCCCATACTCAACGTGAACGTTAAGTATATTTTTCTTGGGTAAATGTCATACCATCAAATGATTGAGTAATATTATAATCTTGTTTGAATGCATATTCACGTCGTTCTAATCTCAATCTTAACATTGTCTACTTTGCATCCTGCATTTGAGTTTGTGACAAAAAATATTTATTTCCGTGTTCTTAAATAATTTTCATTCTCAGCAACCTCTTCACTTAGAGAGATGTCTTAAGATTATTTTTGCATAATAGATCAGTGTTATTTATCTCTGCTTAACTTTAATTTCAAGTTATTCGTTCATTTGATCCAAGAAAGTTACTCATTCACTACCAGTGTGCTGATGGCTATGGAAGCAGTGTGTGTATTCTGAAAACAACGATCGACTTTTATTATCTCTCAAAAAAGTTAAAAACGAAATCACTTTAGACATGAAATTGTACACAAGGAGGATCGCTGTCGTTTCCATGTCTTAGTGCTTATTATTTATTGTATGTTTTTATGTACAAACAAATATTTTTAAACATAACACTTGCTAAAATTATCTTAATGCCTTTGTTGTTTCATATCTAACAATAAGAGTTCACTGAGCGGTTGAAATGTTGGGACTGGCATAGAATTAACTGTATTGGCCTGTAAAATGATCAACTGACAGCATTAAATCAACTTTTGAACTTTTTTAATTCAGTCTTTACTTATTCAAAAATTAAAATTAATGTATTGTTAAATTGAGTAGCAGAATAAATTAGTGATTCTATCACAAAGCATATTTGACTCTTTTTGAGTTTTTAATGCTATGAAAAGATTTTAATATCAGCTTAATTATAATAATTTATTTCTTCTGATAAATAAGCTTTTTATTTGTAATTATGTCTGATAACAAAATATAGGTATGGAAATTTTAATTGAAACAATAAAACTAAAATAATGTGTCATTGGATAAAGTTTCGTATTTAAAAGAATATTTAAAATTGTAACATCTTTTAACTTAATTAAAAAAATTAAATATATATTCTGCATTTAATAAATAAAAAAGCAATTTGTACTAACCGTAAATGAGGATATATCAATTGAGCTATCTGAGGACAAGGAAACATTCATTTGACTTGCTGGACTCAGAATCTCATCTACTTTAGCATAAATTAAATCATTGATTTCAGAATCATTGTTGATGGCCTCTAGATAACCCGTAACACGTTCCTTATTTGAGCTTTCATTTGAATCAAAGTACTATAAAAGTATTAGAGAAATGTTTTTTTTCTCACAAGATTTTTTTCCTATTTTTTGATTTTTGTATAAAGTAATTATTATTATCACTGTCCATTTTTGTAGCTAACGAAATCATTATAAAAATAAGTCTATGAATATCTTTTTTTTTCTGAATTGAATGTTTGTATTCAAAAAGTAATATCTGCTTCGGAATTATTTGCAAAAATAATGTGCTCATTCAATGACCTTGTTCGGTGTAACACCGATTTGATTAAGGTACTCAGTGACTGAACTGGTTGCTGATAGATCATCAAGATCAATACCCGAATCAGGCATAGAATGAGGTATGGAGTGGTGTACTGTTTGGCTTTCCAAAGGCCTAAAGTTATTAAGTGATAACTTATATATTTCTAGTTACTTCTGAGGGAAACTGAAGTGAAGCACAGAAATAAAAGGCTTAAATGTGAAATGCCTAATTGTTAAGAATTGGAATGCAATCAAATTATAAAGTTAAGCATATGAAATTATTTTCAGTTATTAAATAATATACATGCATTATGAATCTTACATATGAAAATAATGCACTTAGATAACCTTTGGAAATTATCTGAGAATGAAGGATTTACCGTTTAGATAGAAGTTTCGTAGCACAGTAGCCAAAATTGGTGTTGGATGCTGGCAAATTCTGCATAAAATAAAATGTTAAGTTCTGCTTGAAAGTAAATAAATATGAGATAAGATAGGAACTGTTGTCCAAGTTTTGATATAAAACTTTATATTTTGAGTGGAAACAGAAATGTATAACCTTAGATCTGTCTGAAAAAGATGACGAGGACAGAGCGAACTGCCTCTGACATTCAAATTTCGGAGATCGCTGACTTAAATCTCTGATCACCGAAATATTACCTTTACTTACGCTATAAACCTGTAAAAATATTTATACATTTCGCTATTATTAAGTTTAAAATTTGCATAGATTTCTAAAAAGTATAGTTAGGAGATAATTAACATATCTACGTTCATTTGTATTATTGCGGAATTTTGGACAGTTTTAAAAATAGTTTTAGCATTTTCAAGCTCAATAAATATAAATTCTGCCGAATAGATTGGACCCATAGCAGCTTGTTTGACTTATTTACTCAAAAAACAAAATAGAAGTTGGCAAAAAGAAAAATTGACTTGCTTGTTTGTTAGATTTTGTACGATTTTTCATTTTCATATTGATGATCAGCAAGATAAGGGTAAGCAGTAAGATGAAAAGTAATATTAACGATCCAACTGTTAGCATTTGAGTTACTGTCGAATTGCTTGATACGGTTGATACATCCATCTGATAGAAATCACCGATCTTGAAATACAGAACAGTAATATAAGTACGACTTTATCTATTATCAATGAGCGAGTATTGTAAAGTTATGTGCAGTACAAAAACTACAATAATTTAAAAATAAATCAAACCTGAATTAGTACTTTTGTACGAGTACTTTGCGTTTGACTTGAACTTGCGATTACGACCAATTCATCGTATGTTATATTATTGCTATTAATTATTCTGAAATTATGAATTTTACTCAAGTTTCTGTCATTTTGTTTTAAGATTTTAATTTAATGTTTTGTCATAGAAATAGAAAAATAAAAATTAATTGAAAATAATTTGCCTAATAAACAACAGTTTCGCGCGCATATCTGCCATACAAAGGCAAATCTTTAACTTTTTCAAAAATGATTTGTAAAATCAAAAAGGTAATTTAGTGTGACCAGTTCATTTGATCGTAGTAAGCTGAGAAAGTGGTATAACATTAGGACAAAATTTTTTTCCGCAGTTAGTGAGATTCCAAAATTAAATATTATGAAAAGACGCATAAAATATGAATTAATCAAATTTTCTCAAATATTTTTAGTTAAAATATAAAATCTAATGTGAGTAATTAGTGAATAAAGTTTGATTTCAGAATTGGGCATAGTTGTAATTAATCAAATTGCGTAATGTAATTTTAATAAACTTTGTTAATAAATTTGGTAGTTTTATCAATGAATTATTCATCTGTTATTGTTTTATCAGTTTGCAAGTCTCACAATACTTTTTTTGGATTACCCGAAGTCAATTTCTCGAGATAAGGCAACTTGACCCGTATCTGCATCGATGCTTAAATATTTTGCTGCATTTCCCTGGATTTCATATCGAATCTTGCCGCCTACACCAAAATCCTGATCTAGCGCTGATATTATTCCAACTCGTTGTCCAACTTGAGAGTTTTTCGGAATCTGAAATATGCTCAAATCAAAGAATTGTGGAATAAATAATGACATTATTTACGAAGTCAAAAAAGGTTACTAAATTGCATTTTATAATCTTTGCTTATGGGAAAAGTACATGCTTTAAGTATATGAATTATGGAACTTTAAACTGCTATTTGCAGTGATTTATTTTTCTTTATTTCTCCTGAAAAATTAATGAAAATAAAAAGCTAATGTTAAGATCTCTATGTTCCGAAGCACTGAATAAAAATGAGCAGAAAAAATACAGGCAATAATAACAGCTTGTAATAATACGTGTATCTGACGTTTTCATAAGTAAATCTAAGTTGAGAAATTCTTTATTGTGTTTGGACCAATAAAGTATTTTAAGTTATCATAACAAAACATAAAATGAGAGTTACTTTTAGAAGCAAAAAATCACTTACTTGAAGCACGTAATCACGTTTCATGAAAACAGGTGGATATTCATCGACTCCATGAACTATAACTTTAACCGATGCAAATGCTGATCGATCTTGATCATCTACCACACTTAATATGAATTCATAACGCTGTTGCAATTCAAAATCCAAACGTTTCATCAGCATTATATAGCCGGAACTTTTGTTGCAACCAAATGACTACAATAAAATATTATTACTTAATATATAAATATTTATAGCATTGAATTTAATGCAAAGTAATTTGGAAGCTTATTAACTTTTATAAGGAAAGTCAAATATTTACTACTTACCTCATCATTATCTTTCAACGCATAAGTCCAATTATCGCCATGTATTCCTAATTTATTAACAGCTTTCGAACGCAAGATGATACTGCCTTTGGGTGTATCTTCGAATACATGTATTTCATATTGCGAGACAATAAAAAATGGTGATTTTATAGAAGTGTAATCAACGTGAAGTTTCACAGAAACTGTAGTCCAGTTCCATTTACTTGGATTACCATTATCAGAAGCAGTAAGTATCAAATCACTAAAAGTAGCGTTTGAGAGTATTTCTTCATCTCCAATAGTTTTCGTAAGATACAATTCTCCAGATGAACTATTTAGGTGAAACATTCCGTAATCGTTTCCAGATAAGATCTGATAACTGATCCTTGCGTTATCACCTTTATCATTATCGCCAGCAACAAATCTACAGATATATTTATAATAATATTTTGCTGAAAATGCGTAAAACTGTCCAACTTAAGTATAATAAATGGAATTGAAAAGTTTTGTTTTCTTTTACAAATATAAAATAATATTAAAAAAGTGAAAGAATAATAATAATAAGCAGTGAAAATTGGAGTTTTATACGGTCAAAACAGAACAACGTCTTCAACAAATACTTAACTGTATAAGTTATCTCTAAAAATAAATTCAAATTTTTATCAAATATAGAGAATTATGACTTGATTTAGCAGCAATTCATGTTAATAGCACTTAAGTTTATGAAAAAATTAGTACTGAAGTATTTAAAAAAATGCAAATATAATAACTATATTTATATTTATTGGAATGAGAGTTAATTTTATTTAAATGTCTGGTTTTAATAATAATGTTAATAAAAAAATGCCTGTAATAAGACAAAATAACTTGAAGAATTAGTAAAAGAACTTGAAGGATTAGAATTAATAACTTGAAGAAATATGTTTCTGAGTTTTTATTATCAAATTAAAGCATTTAATATAATAAACATACTTTGTTAACACATCGTTTGTATTCATTTTCTTATCAATTATTATCTGATCAACTTTTTCAATGAAGTATGGAACATTGTCATTGTGATCCATTACATTTATGCTTACTTTAGCTGATGAATTTGCAGATGCTAACGGAGACAGTGCTTCCACCTGGGAAAATTTTTTATCCAACAAATAAATTGAATATATGTTCGTCTTACAAAATTAAAAACTCGAAAAGGGAAATTCTTTAAGCAATAAAACTGACTTCAAATTCAAATTCATTTTGAAGACTAGCACTGATTGCCTGCTTTAAAAAAATTGATCCATCATTTAAAATGCCAAAAATATTTGCAACTTCGGGGGGTTGAATTTTCAGTGTTACACTCGTAGATGCAATATCAATTAACGTCAATTTGCCAAATCCAACGTGTGGATGAGTATTTTCAGGTATGGCAAAACTAAAATCAGTATTAGCCTCAATTTTGTTAAAAAAATTAAATATGATTATACATAATTACTATGACTTTGTAAGATAATCCAAATTAACACATAAAATATCAAAATATTGTGATTTTATCAGTAGAGCACTGCTATTGCTTTTACTGCTATTTCTAGATCACAATCATCAATATCAATTATTGTTATCATTGCTATTATTTTGGTTCAAAATAGTATGTTAAATGACAGTAATATACAACATTATGTCAATGTATTATTGCAAGTATTTGTGTTACTTTATTTCTATCCTTATCAGTAATGATATTATTATTATTATTATTGCTATGCTGTTGTTATTGTGAATTACGATCAGCGTCATTATAGAAACCAAGGAGTCAATAAATTTGCAAGAAATTTATAGAAAAACAAAGCTGATTTTACTTGAATGATTTATTTGTAAATCTAATAGGTTTCCGGCTGAATTCTTCTCCACCGACATCTATTCGAGCTAAACAAACTGAACTAAGTGGTGGTTCACCTTGATCTGACGCAAGTATCGTCAAATGATACACCGACTGATCAGTCAATTTCTCAACTACGATCAAATCACCTGAAAATTATTACTTTGACATTTAATAATGAGTACTATTATTTTTTGTCCGAATAATTGTAACTATTTAGGCTTACTTACTTGCAATGTTTGCTCAGTTAAGCAAATAGCACTTATTTGTTAAACTATTAATTTTTAAACTAAGCATTGTTAGTAATGACTGAGTAATGACGAATTACTGATGATGAATTTTTACAAGACTTTGATTTAAATCATCTCAACCTGATTCATGATCGATTTTGAATTTACTAGAGCTATTAGGAAGTAATCCGTATTGGACTGATCCAGCTAATCCTGTGTCCGGGTCATCTGCATGTATCTTTGCTATGATCGAATTTAATTGGATATCGCTGGAAACATGGATTAAGTAGAAGTCTTCTTCAAATTTTGGTTCATTATCATTCGCATCCTTAACTAATATACGTAATGTTGTACGTGAAACATTTTCACCATCCGTCACCTAAAAAAATATTTATATAATTGCTAATATTATTGCAACTGCTACGATAATTGGTACTGTTTTGACTTTGATTAATAGCAAAATTCTTAATTATTAAAATACGATTTCTAAAAAATAAAGTTGCTTGATATTTTATAATTAAATTAATATCATAACTATAATTGCTACTTTCTAAATTACTGCAGTAGTTGCAGATGACTTTATAAAGTAAAATGCAAATAAAAAGTTGTAAATGAAAAATTTGTTAAAAATGACATTCATAAAAAACCAAACTGTTGCACAATTTACGAAAAATACAATATAATTTCCGTAAAAATAATTTACGTGAAAATGCTGCAAAATGGAGTAAATTACCTGAATTTCAATATTGTGCTCTTTCTCGATCTCATAATCTAATTTTCCGATCAAAAATACTTTACCAGAAAATGGATCAATCTCAAAGAGATGATCACATGAGAGCAAACTATACTCCAGTTGAGTGTCAACATCAACATCTTTCGCTGATACGGTCGCTACCAAAGTACCATAATTTGCGGCTACAAAAAAAATATGACACTTTGAAAGTTATGCTTTCATTTGAATTTAAAAAATTAAGTTTGAAACTTATTATTTACATTCTAGTAAAACAGTCAACCAATGTTGTACGATTTGCTCACACTTTTTAAACTAAACATGAAATATGATAATTATAAATTATCAAAAGTAAACCTAATTAAAAATGCAAATGTAAAATTTTAAATTTGCATTTTTTCATCTTTTGTCAAAGTAATATTTACTTAAATATCGAAAGTACACTATTTTTAATAATTAAATGTAGAATTTAATTTAATATCTTACATTCAGATACTGTGAAAGGTTTCAGCACAGGAAACGAAGGAATGTTATCATTTCTGTTGACTACTAAAATAAGCATACTGTAATATTTAAAATATATTTCATATGAAAAATTCAAATGCTTTCAAATTTTAGATATTTCTATTGATTGATGAATTAGCCTCTTACAGTATGCTGACAATATCTAAGTTTCTGCCGGAAACGAATACAATAATAGTTTTTAAAATATCGTTAAGAAAACCTTTTTTAATTTTCAAAATTTCACTCTAACGAAAAAATGCAACAAAAATTAAATAATTAACACATTGCGAGACTGCATATTTTTCTAAATTGCTATCTAATAATAATAAATGTGATCAACAATAATAATAATATCAAGCAGTACAGTTGCTGATCTTACATAGGCATAATTAAAATTTAAGTAATCATAATACTGTGTCGAAAGTTCAACAAATAAAAAATTTTTTGACCTCTTATAAACACATCTGTTTCAGGAGTATTTTTAAAATTACTCGACATCTGAATTACTTTCAAATTGTAATTATTATTAATCTCGTAATCTAATTCTTGTGCTGTTATGATGCGTCCTTCCTCATCGATACCGAACGCTGAATCCATATTACCGCTTACAATACTGTAAGCAAGCGGTGAATCTTCTGGTAGACTATTCCAACTTCGTACCTTTAATTGGATATGGCATAATAACTTGAGAGATCAGACTATCACAGAATTTCATTATCAATACTGAATAATTTTTCTCAAATTACAAACATTTAAAAAGTCAAAACCACAATTTCCATATTTTCAAAATTTTTTGCTAATATGAAATCAATAAAAAATAATTAATAAATAATAGTAAATGTGAATAAAGAGTAAAAATGATAACTTTTGATAGTGTAACTAATAATATAAATGATAATTTTTGCATTGATAAACTGCTCAATAATCGTTGATTAAACAATTATGCTTTTAAGTGATAACACGAATATCGGAATTAATATTTCACAGAATCACGATTTAGTGCAAAATTAACAATAAATTCGCTATTGTTAAAGAATAAGATTCGATTTTTGCCTCAAGAATTATAGAGATTATTTTTGGTAAAGATATATATATATATAGAAACTATCACAAAAAAAACAACAAAAAATAATTCTTACAAAAATTACTTTGCAAAAAATGAAATTATTATATTTCTCACTTTCCATTTTATGACGTTAAATTCAAAATTACCTCTCTAAAAAATTTTTTTCTCCAACAATTATTTATGAAAGTTAATTTTACGTTAAACGTTGACTTACATTATCATTGTTAAAGAGAGAGTTTAGAATCAAATTTTAAATAAATAGCAAATACCTATGCACAAAATAGTTAATCAGAAAATACCTGAAGAGCAAATTGCCCACGTGGCTCGCCTTCATTAATAAAACCAACGTATTGTTCGCTTAAAAATTGTGGTTCCATACTTTGCTCATGAAATTTAAATCGTTTCACAAAGAGATCAATATCACGTTCAGATGACAGTACACGTGAATTTCCATGGTCTTCCGCTTTGATTTTCACGATATATTTACCATTTGGTAATGGATAATTTCTATCGAAAAATTTATATAGAGTTCAATTGTCATTATTTGTTTTCAAAATTTTTGAGCTTATAATTGATGAAAATTTTTTGAAAAAAGCAAAGATTACTTGGGTAAAGCAAAGGAAGCATAAGTAAGTCAAGTTTGACAGAAATAATTCAACTAAAATTAACCTTGCAAAAATAATTTCACCACTATCAGGTCGAATATCCAACAAACCGCTGCTATCATCGGTAATACTATAAGTAACTTTACCATTTGAGTTTGCATCGTCATCTTTTGCTGTCAACCTTATAAAAAATTAATACTTAAGCTTAATTATGAAGCGATGATGAACACATCATGAATATGTATTACTTCCAATTAAGCAAAAAATTTGCCAATCCAAAATTTGCTATGCTCAGTATAAGTAATTTAAAGTGTAATGAAAACTATATATTTATTGAAAAGTAAAAAATTTTGAATGAATTATTAAAAATAAATTATTATAAAAACTAAAATTATTTTCTCACGTATTACATATTCAAATTATTATTTGGCAAACAAAAATTTTCTTACTCTGTTAATATGTCGCCAACTTCAATATTGTCATTAATTTCAATAAATTTTGGTGTATTTTCATTAAAGATAGGTACATTATCATTTTCATCTGTTACCAAAACACGAAGTGTGCATGTATCCTATAATATCACTCATAATCTATTTGTTCATGAAGCAGAAGCAAAATCTGCATAAAAATTAATATTTATTCATAAAGCAGAAGCAAAATCTGCATAAAAATTAATACTTATTCATAAAGCAGAAGCAAAATCTGCATAAAAATTAATATTTACATAAATTAGCAAAAATCTGATCACTTGTTATATAATTATAGATAGCGCTTCAACTGAAACAAAGTTGAAGGTTTGCAGAAAATGCAATTTAGAATAATTTTTTTCAAATGAAATATTATTGAAAGTGAAAAGATAACATACTGCTCGCTTAAGTAAGCCTTGATCTTCAGCAGTGATCACTAAGAAGTATTCAGACTGACGTTCACGATCCAGTTCATGACATGACAATAAACCCGTTGATGAATTCAAATAAAATACCGACTTCTCATTTCCAGCTATTTTTTAGACTTTTTTAGGATGCATTTTCTTATTTAATTTTTAATTATTATTTTCGAATTAATAGTAATAGCATGAATTTCACTAATAAACAACAGTAATTATATGAAAAAATGCCTTTACTTCTGCCTAAAGGCGTATTATTCTTACAAAATATTTCCTGTAGACTGTATTTTTCAACATGCATTTGTAATCGATCCCAAATTAATAAATAATTATAGAATAATTTAAGGATAAACCACATTCTTACCAATTATTCGATAAAAAATGGTACTGTCAGCACTGTCATCTTGATCCCAAGCATAAATCCGAGTTAAATGTTCGGTAGCAATATTTTCGCGTATTGTAAGATTACCACAGCTTGATGAGGAAATTCTTGGTGGATATTTATTGTCAGAAGTTACTGTTAGCTTAATCCATGTCCAGTCAATTAACCTTTGACTTTTCGATGCAATCACTTAAAAAATTTCATTCCGGAAGACGTCGGTAGGAAAAAAATTTGGACTACTTTTTGCCTAATTTATTTGCAAACTTTAATAATAATTTGAAGAACTTTAGAATACTTTAAATTAAAATTTTCAATACAACTCTGCTTGAAAAGCTATTTAAAAAATAATTTTGCAAATAATGGAAGATTGAAATAAAATTAAAGCTATCATTTCTGATCTGTTATTTTTGGTTAATTTAAATAATTTCCATAAATAGAAGTATCATTCCGGTCATTATCTGAGAAATCATTTTGCTCAGATCGATCAAGCATTAATAATAAAATTATCTGATCTAATTTTTGATCTAATTTGGTGTGGCTAGAAATGTTTGCTATTCAATAACGAGGATGAAAATAAATTTCCTACAAAGGTACGTGTATTTTCCAGATGTTACTCCTTTTTGCAGTAGCAATTTTCCACTTTCTGATAATTGTAAAGGATCATTTTCAGAAATAAAGTAAGGAAATAATTGTAGATATTGCCAATTTTTTTCTGAAAACAAAACTGTCAAATTCAGAGTGATCATATATATATAAGCTTTAATAACATATCAAGCATAAGTAGTTTCTGCTTACAGAAAAATAATATAAATGAAGTCAGCAATACTTCTGAAATTTTACATCTCAAAAATGAGACCTGTAAAGATTAAATAATTCAATTTTTTAACTTAATAATCAAGACAAAAATTTGTTATTAATATATTTAACTTAACATTATTTATATATTATAGAATGATTAATTTATGGAGAGTTTAATTTCGATACGATCGTAACAGTTAGATAAAATTATCGTAATCAATTGACTGCTACTTTTGAAAGATAAGAATTATTCAAATTTCTCCAGAAGCTTACTGTTTCTTGAGAAGTCATGCAAAATTGTTTCCGAAGCAGTAGTATCATTTACATAAAAATTATATTCTTGTTGCTGGAAAAATTTCCATCGCCGATGACGTGAATCAAACTTAACAGAAAGATTTACTTCTGCGTACTTGGGAGGATTGCCATTATCACTAGCACGAACACGTAAATGCTTTTCTCCATTAAAACGATGTAAAAGTTGTAAGGCACCTGTAATTAGATTTGGTCACACTGATTTCGTTTATTTAAATAATTAATACATTTGCAAAAGCATGAATGTTTCATTTCAGTGATAGCTAAAAGTGGATTAGATTAAACCGGAATATAGCAACCAAATTAAAATATATTTGAATTCAGTCATTGGAACAACTATACTATGTTTTACATGCCACCTACATCAATTTATTATATCAAATTTCAGAATCTATTTTAATTATTTATTGAGTTTTATCGATCCATGATTTATTAAAATTAAATTGATTCCTCGCTCATTTTGCTAATTCATAAATTGCATTATGCTGAGTTATTAAAAAATGCGCACATTTTCGTATATAATTAATTATTAATTAATCTGCTTGATTTAATAGTAGTAAATGATATTGAGTTATATGAAAATATCACTGATAATCAGTAAAATTGAAAAGATTTGAGGAAAACAAGGCATTACAGTGGTTTATTTGGTGCAGAAATGTTTAATAATTCAAACTGTTATAGTGAATAAGCCTGTTTTGTAGTAAATAAATGGTTGAAGTACCAGATTTAGGGTCAATTTTAAAGATGCTGTTGCTAGTTTCTTCACTTAAAGTATAGGTAATTCTTCCATTATCACCAAAATCTGCATCAACAGCAACCACATAATGAATAATGTCACCATCAACAAAATTATCATTTATTGTTACGTTATTGGAACTAAAATACTATAAAAGGCTGAATAATTTTAATATTTTCTTTAATGATATTCAAAGTTATGAAAAGATATTGCTGTATCTATTCAAAAATTCAAAATTATTAAAGTTAAAAAATTGAGAATACTTTTATGGAAATTTGCAGCAATTCAGTAGTTTGTTATACATGAATGAAAATTAAAGTGAAAATAGCAAAAGCAATTGTAGTCAAACCTTAAAAACTTCGGCTGATGATCATTAATATCTTCGATACTAATAAAAACGACACAATTTGAGCGTTTACGTTTTTTGATATCCGGAAAGTTGTCTTCAGCTTCGACTATCAAAAATGACAGAAGCTGTCCCTATGAAAAATTATAATTTAATTTTATATTCTAATTTTTTATAATTGTAGTTTGTATTTTAATTATAATTTTATTTTAAGACAAATTGAACTTCAAATTCAATTCTGAGTTGATAGTCATCACATAGCAGTAATTACTAGTACCGTATACTGTAAATGATTCTGATAAGATAAAACTTAATATGAAAAAAGTATGCACTGTGATTAGGGCTGATAATATTTGAAAAACCTGCTTATGAAGTATTATTAATAGTTGCTGGAGTATTCTCGTAAATATCTAAATTTTAGCTGAGAAATTGATGATAGTTTGTAAGACTGAATAGTAATTATTTTAGACTAATAAACTACTGCAAATTACTGTCAATCTATTCAACAGTTACTGACAAAAGATACCACTAGTTGTAACAATTTATTGTAGATTGGAGACGTGATGTAGTTAGTTACACGTTCTTAAGCTACACCAAATTTCATTTGCAACTGTAGCGTATGGTATTCTGTATGCTATTATTAACTTTGTTACTTGCTGTTATCAGCTATTCTCATAAAACTGTAGTTGCGTGCTATTGTGAATCGCAGTTGTACTCAAATTTGGCCCCACTTATGACTGTTTAAAATAAATTCTATCGAATACAGTAAAATGACAAAGTGTTCCTTACAAAAACCAGAAAAATTTTTGAACTAATACAATTTACAAAGCATAATTAATGCAATAGTTTCGGATAAGAATCGGTGAAAACTATATTTGCGCCTAATAATACCATTTATTACCTGTTGATCATGCAAAGAACGAGTTAATAGCAGCTCAGCGGAATGAGAATCAATCGAAAATGATCCAGATGAATCTTGAATGATTGAATAACTTAAGTGTACATCTGATGTTGCGTCAGTTTCTTCTGCTTTTACTTCACCAATAACAGAACCTTAACATTTAATTCAGTTCAGTGGCAATTATCATTTCAAAAATTAACAAAATACTATTAATGTGAACAATCATTTTATCTAATTTCAAAAAAAAATATAAATGTAAAGTTTGTTAACAAAATAAACTAAAAGAGACACTAATAATATACCTGTTTGTTCATTTTCTTTTACCGTGAAAAACCGTGGACAATTTGAAAACTTTGGCCAGTAAAGATTAGTCGGCTCTATTTCGATATACACATTATGTTGCTTAGAATATGAATAATTAGGTGGAATCCATTCAAGAATTTCGAGAAAGTAGCTACTTGCGTGAGTTTGACGTAAATTTGCAGTAAGATATAAAATAGAAGTTTTGCTATCCAAATGAAATGCATCTGTCTAAAACACAAACAATATTAAAAATTATTCCTTTTTCTATCTATGTCAATTTAATAATTTTAACAACAGTAAAATTCAAAAAATGTTGTGATAAAAATACTTCTAAAATCTCAAATATGATTAGGTATTAAATGACTTATATTGTTCATCAATACCATTAAAATTTTTCACTTTTTCCATGCAAAATTGCAAATTGAAAATATCAAAATTAAGCATTTTTAATTGCTTATATTAACTAACTGTATTTTTCAGATGCCAAAATGTCCCTTTACTTTCATTTTTGCTTAAAGTTATCACCTGTGAACCAATGGGCAAAACGCGCGATGTCCTGAAATCAACACCTTCTGATCTAATAAATTAGGCATTAGATAAAACACATTAAAAATTACTCAATTCATTACCATAGTTGTGATTGCAAATAATGCAATCATATAGTAATTGGTTGATATTAAAAATTAAGACTACATTATTAAGCAATATTATTTTTATCTCTTTATACAGTAGTAAAGAGTTGAAACTGTAGTAATGCATAGTCATGATTAATAAAAATACTGACAATAATTATTAACAGCTGATCATAAAAATTAAGGTACTAATTTTAGCATAGTAATAATCATAGTAATAATGAATTACCACTATTACTATGATATGCTGTTATTATCCTTCTGTCATTATTAAATGATAAAATGATAATAACAGCAGTAAAAGCTGAAAATATTGCTGTTAAGAATTACAATTTATAATAATGTTCAGTGATATCAGACGTACCTCACTATGATAGTTTTATTACTATGATTTAGTTCAGGTAAGACTGACGTTCGGATAATAAATGTGATCTGCTTCTTACGTTCGTCATTATCCAACGCTGCAACGGTGAGAGTTCGACCATCGCTAATCATACTTGCATTGAAATGCTGAGAAGTTTGCAAAGTATTGTTTAAAATTTCAAAGTTATTTGAAATATCTGAAAATTTATTAAATTTTTTAATAAAATATAAGCATAAATTTAATTCAAGAAATTGCAATACAAAAAAAACTGAAAAATTGAGTAATAAAATGTATATTAAATGAATAAAGTCTGAATTTCAAACTGATGTTAATGAGTATTTTTATGCAAATTTTTTTAATGTTAGAAAATTGGTACTACATTATTTCTTACCACTCAATTCGATTTCCCATTTCGCGACATTTGTTGCATTAAGCGATTTTAACAAGCAACCTGTTGAGCATTTATTATCAATTCTAAAATCACTTTTAAATTTAATAAACAAAAAATGTTGAAGAACTTTTAAATATTTTAAAAATTTGTGCTATAATTTTTCAGTTTTTGGAAATAGTGTTCTCTTGATATCAATAATAAGTAGATCTGTAGAAACTTAAATTTTTGTTCTATCACTTTGATATTTTTAAATTTTAAATCTAAATCTTTATCTCTGTCAAATTCCCTTCATATCTGTAATGACAAAAAAGATCAAATAAAATTAAATTTTAAATTCTTCAACTTTTAAATTACAAACTTTTGGCGGTTATTTGTAGCGCTAACAGAATTTAAGACATGGAAGTGATTTAGGACATATAACAGATTTAATTTTCTAATAAATGTTTCTAATTCAGGTTTATTGCAGAAATTAAATTCTGTAAAAGCTTTTTCAGCTTATCAGCTGATTAATTCAGACGTTATTGACTGATTTTAATTTAAAAATAAATTTGCTATATATTTTATTACCTAACAATCCTATCCACAGGTTCCAGAAATTTTACTTTAGATTTAACTTTTATGACAAGAATTTGAATTGAACAAGTAGTTGCTCGAGCCTGCGGTCCACCATTTTGATCAAGAACTACCACTGATAAACGGCTTTCTCTTCGATTGCCTTTGTCTGATAACTTTTTCTTCACGATTAATTCACCTAAATATAGTTCGTACACCAAATTATTACTAATTATAACTTTTACTTTGACCACTTTTGTATATTACTGATAAAATGAAAATTTTGAAGTTTTAAATAAAATTTATATATATATATTTTTACTTACTTTGTTTTCAATTACTTTTTATTTTTTCGCAATATAGCACTTAATAAATTAAATTAGTGATAAATTAAATTTTATTCAGTTTCAAAATACTAGCTCGGAAAATTATTAAAATCTAAAAGCTTGACTGATTTTCTAGATTCAAAATACAGAAATCTTAGTATTAAAAGATGTTACTGTATTTGTTACAAAAATAATTGATTTTGTTTTGATATTCAACTGCAGCAATATTTTGTTCAATAAAAATTTGACTCTTATTACTAAATAAACTTATTAAAATTAAAAAATATTTTTAATAACAAAAACTCAAAATAAAAATTACTATCAAAATATACCGTTATTTCTCAAAGCAAAATTGACATCTTCCACTTGTAAACGATATATTAAACTGCTATTTAAGCCCTCATCTGGATCAGTTGCAATTACGTTATCAAACGTTACGCCAACTTCGTTATCATCAGAAACGGCAAATGTATTAACTGCTGGACATTGAGGAGAGTTATCGTTCACATCCGAAACTTTGATTGTAATCGTTGCTTGAGATGATAATTCTGGCTGAAATTGTCAAATACGAATATTAGTATGTAATTATATTCAATATGTTTGATTAGAGAGTGATAAAGAAATTATAACAGTAAAAACTATACAATGTATATATATATATATATATATA